>VNKC01004134.1:0-66041 GCA_008042775.1 Drosophila pectinifera | reverse complement strand
GGCCAAGTTACGGTTATTTATATTTTTTTAGGACCCAAAAATCCGCATTTGATGTCTTCTGAAGAGCATAATTTGGCCAAAAATGGAATGACAGCCAAATGCCGTTTATATTCGGAATCGCCGCTAAAATCTTAATTATTTAATAATAAAATATTGCCTTAAAAATGATTTGATCAAAAATTAGAATATAAAAATGCCGATTTAAGGACCCAAAAATCCGCATTTGATGTCTTCTGAAGAGCATAATTTGGCCAAAAATGGAATGACAGCCAAATGCCGTTTATATTCGGAATCGCCGCTAAAATCTTAATTATTTAATAATAAAATATTGCCTTAAAAATGATTTGATCAAAAATTAGGATATAAAAATGCCGATTTAAGGACCCAAAAATAGGCATTTGATGTCTTCTGAAGATTTATTTATTAGAATTATTATAATTAGAATTATTTATTTATTTATTCGCATTTTTGAGTCAGCAATTTAATACCCTAACTTTTGAACAAACCGGACTTAAAAATAACCATAACTAAGCACAAACTGCCTTAATTCCAATTCGGAAAGCTTTTCCATGTTAGTTTCAATCTGCATATTAAGTTTGGAAATACACAACAAATAAATTTTTTGCCAATTTTTGACAATTTTAATGAAAATTTATCAAATTTTGAAAAATCGGCCAAAATTTGTTTTCTGATTTTTTTCAATAACTTACTTCTAAATATTTAAGGTTTTAACTGTGAATCGGAATGTGTGCTGCATTTGGTGAATATTTAATTATTGGCCAAATAATGCTCTCAATAAGACCTCAAAGTATTCGAATTTTTGGATCGTTTAATAGTTATTTTTATACCCTAATATAACTAAGCCAAAACAGACCTAATCTTAATTCGGAAAGCTTTTGACTTTAGAAATACAAAACATTAAATTTTTTGTACATTTTCTGATCATTATATATGCAATTAGAATGTATTGTTTCGTTCATGATCTAATTATAATTTGTTGGCAAATTCTGGAGGACAATCTGGCTGTCTATAGGGATGGCTGATCTTAAAGGCTTCCAGTTCTTGCAGGTCCTTGTCCAAGCGCACTATGGTGGGATATGGACTCAGGTTCGTCTTGTAGCTACAAAATGTTTACCTTTATAGTTTTATTCTACAACATTAAGTTTAATGAGTATAATACCTTCTGGCATTGAGAACCTGAGGCACCAGGCAGATATCCGCCATGGTAAGCTCATTTCCCACACAGTACCTGCCCGCGGACTGGGACAGCACCTTCTCCAGGCCGCAAAATCCTCGCGATATCCAGTGCTGAGCCCATTTCAGCTTTTGATCGCTTCCTACATGCTCCAAGACCAAGCGATTCTGCAGAGGCTGTATGGCTGAGCAAATAAGCTCCACAATTTCACGGACCTTGGCCCTGGCCAAAGGATCTTGGGGCAGGAGCGCGGGCTGCGGTCGAGTCTCGTCGAGATAGTGCATTATGGCCACAGAGTCGCATAGAGTGTGTCCATCTGTATGGTAGATTTCAGGTGTCAAATAAATATAAACCAAGATCAATGTAGGTTTTACCAATCTTTAAGGAAGGAACTGTCTGCATGGGATTCACCTCCCGATACTCCTGGGTATAGACATGCTCACTGTCTGCCTTGAGCAAGGAAGTTGCTTTGACTTCGTACCCTATCTTCTTGAGGTTCAAGGCTATTCGAACTCTCCACGCACACGAACTGGTCCAGTATGAATATAGCATAGGCAGCGAGTTGGTTGACTTATTTCGGATGAAAATGTGCCGGAACAAGGGGGATAATAGCAGGCCTTGTCTTGCGGCAGACATCTTTAAGAGAGAATTTTATTTAATCTGCGTTCAGTTAAAAAAAAAGCACTATGATTCGCTCTTTATTTATGCTAATTTATAGCGATCATAAGGATCAGCTGTTTGATAGCAGATTCTGTGTTGAAAGCTATCGATAACAGGCTTGGGTCGATATACTGTAACCCTAAAGGCAGGCTATACTTTTTTAGACAGCGTGGAATAATATTGGAAGTTAATTTTCAAATATTAAGAAATAGCGGAAATGGTTTTAAAATGTCTTAACAAAATATATATATTAAGGTATATATATTTCAAGGACACATGTCATTAGAGTTTAAATTAAAAAGTTATTATAATTTATATGGGGTTAAACTTTGTGAAATAAAATAATTCCTATTTTAAAGATCAAAAATAAAAAAAAAAAACCTTTTCCTTGGTTTAGTGTGAAGTTTATTTATTAATAGTATATGGAACTGTTACAATATTTCGGAAATTATGCATATTAGTTGGTTTCGTGTTAAATTTGGTTTTCTGTATTAGGTTTTACTTTACTTTACTCTACTTACTTTTACTTACCATAACTAAGCCAAAACAGCCCTAATCTCAATTCGGAAAGCCTTTCTGTATTAGGTTTTACTTGTTTAATTAATCTGCTTAATGACTTAGAAATATAAATCAATTAATTGTTTGTCAATTCTTGAAAATTTTAATGATCTAACCCCTTAAAAAATTTTGAAAAATTGACCAAAATTTTTTTTTTTGATTTTTTTCAATAATTTTCTTTTATATAATTAAGATTTTAACGGCGAAACGGAATATGTACGGTATTTGGCGAATATTTAATTATTGGCCAAACAATGCTGTTTAATAGTTATTTTTATACGCTAACCATAACTTTTCTGTATTAGGTTTTACTTGCTTTATTAATCTGCATAATGACTTTAGAAATATAAAACACTTAATTTTTTGTAAATTTTTCTGATCATTATATATGCAATTAGAATGTATTGTTTCGTTCATGATCTAATTATTATTTGTTGGCAAATTCTGGAGGACAATCTGGCTGTCTATAGGGATGGCTGATCTTAAAGGCTTCCAGTTCTTGCAGGTCCTTGTCCAAGCGCACTATGGTGGGATATGGACTCAGGTCCATCTTGTAGCTACAAAATGATTACCTTTATAGTTTTATTCTACAACATGAAGTTTAATGAGTATAATACCTTCTGGCATTGAGAACCTGAGGCACCAGGCAGATATCCGCCATGGTAAGCTCATTTCCCACACAGTACTTGCCCGCGGACTGGGACAGCACCTTCTCCAGGCCGCGAAATCCTCGCGATACCCAGTGCTGAGCCCATTTCAGGCTTTGATCGCTTCCTACATGCTCCAGGACCATGCAATTCTGCAGAGGCTGTATGCCTGAGCAAATAAGCTCCACAATTTCACGGACCTTGGCTCTGGCCAAAGGATCTTGGGGCAGGAGTGCGGGCTGCGGTCGAGTCTCGTCCAGATAGTGCATTATGGCCACAGAGTCGCACAGGGTGTGTCCATCTGAATGGTATATTTCAGGTGTCAAATAAATATAAGCCAAGATCAATGTAGGTCTTACCGATCTTTAAGGAAGGAACTGTCTGCATGGGATTCACCTCCCGATACTCCTCGGTATAGACATGCTCGTTATCTGCCTTGAGCAAGGAAGTTGTTTTGACTTCGTACCCTATCTTCTTGAGGTTCAAGGCTATTCGAACTCTCCACGAACACGAACTGGTCCAGTATGAATATAGCATAGGCTGCGACATCTTTAAGAGAGAGTTTGATTTAATCTGCTTTCAGCTTAAAAAAAAGCACTGTAATTGCTCATTGATAGCGATCATAAAGACCAGCTGTTTGATAGCAGATTCTGTGCTGAAAACTATCGATAACAGGCTTGTGTCGATACACGGAAACCCTAAAAGCAGGCTGTACTTTTTTAGACAGCGTGGAATAATATTGGAAGTTAATTTTCAAATAATAAAAATTAGCGGAAATGGTTTTAAAATGTCTTAACAAAATATATATATTAAAGTTTATATATTTCAAGGACACATGTCACTAGAGTTCAAATTAAAAAGTTATTATAATTTATATGGGGTTAAACTTTGTGAAATAAAATAATTCCTATTTTAAAGATCAAAAATAAAAAAAAAGCCTTTTCCTTGGTTTAGTGTGAAGTTTATTTATTAATATTATATGGAACTGTTACAATATTTCGGAAATTATGCATATTAGTTGGTTTCGTATTCAATTTGGTTTTCGTTTCCGTGTCTGTTTGGTTTTGTTTGTAATGCGAAAATGCG
The DNA here is from genome assembly GCA_008042775.1 of Drosophila pectinifera. Classification (NCBI taxonomy): domain Eukaryota; kingdom Metazoa; phylum Arthropoda; class Insecta; order Diptera; family Drosophilidae; genus Drosophila; species Drosophila pectinifera. Next base: position 61,895 of record VNKC01004134.1, on the reverse strand, counting down.
CAGCTCTATATAGTATATATTTATTTGTATCGTATGATGATGTGACCATCGGCGTTCGTCCTCCGACTCGTGCATTGTACTGTCATGCAGGATAGAGTAAGTAAGTATAGTGTGTACTTGGCATTGGCAGGCTTACATCTACTCGTACAGGGTAGGGGTTTTTCTGTGAACAGACTCTCTCGCGATCCAATTCAATTTATACATCAACTTGCTATTTAAAATTAGTGTGCACTTAGTTTGTTGGCTTTTCATTCGTCTATGTGCATTGATTCAAGAGAAATACTTGGTTACGTTACGTTTTTCGTGGTATCAAAGAGGCATTGCGACATTCAGAACCATTAAATAGGTGGCCCAAATTTATAGTTCTTGTACATTACTTAAGAGTTACTCGATTTAGTGTATAGTTTGTATGCTGGTATAGTTTACTTATTTGTTGACTGACTCTTTGTACTTTGCGAACGATTTGTTTAGCATTTAGCCCAACTTTGACATGAAGTTCTTATACATTTAGTTCTTCTAAATTTGGTTTAGTTTTTGTTTTGTTTTTAAATCCCTGAATTGAATTTTGCTTTTCGTCATGAATTTGTTATGTTTTGTTAGCCTAAATAAAATGCATAAAAATAAGTTACATTTAATATATATGAGTTCATCTTTTAGATCATGTTCACAATGACAAACTAAGGAAATTTGAAGAATTTTTAGTTTTTATTTCTTGTTTTCGTTTTCGTTCCGTCTCTGAGAATTTAGCATTTGAATTTCGTGTTGGAATTTCGTTAAGTTATCGATAGTATTTTTATGCATTTATGCATATGTAAATGCTGTTAGCAATTTCTTAAATCACATCCGACTGTTTCTGCTTAGTGGAACCTCCTTCGTCCTCCGTCCTCTGTCTCCTGTCCAGTCCCTCCTCCTTAGCCCTGCTGCTCGCTGCTCAGATTTAAGTATTTAGTGTGTCCTGTGCCTGGGGGTCACGAACTGCAATTCACTTTTTCGTCTTACGGCGCTTTGCAGTTGGCATCGGGAAATTCTATTTGTTGGGCAGCTCCGGCGGACAGTCCGGTTGATTGGATGGGTGGGCCGCCCGGAAGGCGGGATTGCTCTCCAGTTCACGGTCGATGCGCAGTATAATGGGATAAGGGCGCAGGTCCACATGGAATCTGAATTACAAATGTACATATTTTATAGTAGATAAAGCAATTCAGTTCGTTAAAATAAATAATCACTTTAACCAGTAGATGATAAATTGACAAAGCACACAAGCTAACTTTTTTACTAATTTGTTATTTCTATTTGAAGTATTTATATTCATTGCCACTTTAATATATAATAATATATTACATAAATAAGATGTAAATATATTAAATAAGTAACAAAGAACAAGAAGGAAAGAAAATGCGGTTTAAGCGGAACCCCTTTATTTTTACAAACTTAAGTTTTCATTTTGACAGCCGGCTTAGTCATATATTATTGTAAGCTATTTAAAATAAATAAATTATAAGTATGCATAATATATTACATAGAAAATAGGAAAAGCCAAATCGAGTTTCCAAAACAAAATAAATAAATTAATAAAAATTAATAAAGAAAATAATAATAATTTGTGGCCCTCTTAATTTTTTGTGTTGCTTCAAGGAATTCCCAGCGAAGACTGAATTATATTTCTGCCGATTGGCCTAACATTAATTCTTAACAACAGCTATGGCCTACTAGGATCAGCCTTACCTATCAGACAGTATTAATAAAAACCCTGGTTAGCTACATAGAATTTGGTTACTTTTTTGTCATCCTACAGAACTGTATTTATCATATTATAGCAATAGATTATTATAAAATAATAGCAGTACTGTATGTGTTTCTAAAGATTTGAAAAATAAAAGTTTGTTTATATAAACCGGTACTATTTGTTAAGTTGCTTGTGGATTTTAAATTGGCCTGTAAAAAACAAGTTAAGGGAGATACTGAAGTGGCATAAATTCTTCTATAATTAAATCTGTAAAAGCTTTGAGCTACAAACTAGTTTTTCAGGGAATTAGTTTAAGGTTATACTCTGGAAATTGTTGCTTTAATTAATATAAAGTGAGTTACAGAAGCTTTCTTATATAAACAGTAAAATAAAATGGTTAAATAAATAGTGATATATATTTCCTTTTATAAAATTTGAAAATGTAGTTGTGATTTTAGGTTATTTTTTTAGTAAAAATGTTTAGCTTGTATCAATGATGATTTTGGAACTCCCACTACAAACATTTTTAGATTATAAAGCCACAATTTCTTAAGGATTTTAGCTTTGAAACTTCCTATCCATTCCCAAATCTATTGCCCATATATGTATATATCTATCTTAACGATTTCCCCTTAAGCATTCTCACCTGCGGGCATTGAACACCTGAGGTACGAGACAGCAGTCAGCCATGGAGATCTCGTCGCCGACACAGTACTTGCCGGCGGAGGTGGAGAGCGCCTTCTCGACCGCTCGGAAGCCGCGTGTGATCCAGTGCTGGGCCCACTCCTTCTTCTTTTCCTCGCCGACATGGATGAGCACAATGAGGTTCTGCAGGGGCTGGATGCCCGAGCAGATGATCTCCACGATCTCGCGCACCTTGGCCCGCTTGTGGACGTCCTGTGGCAGAAGGGGTCGCTGGGGACGGGTCTCCTCCAGGTAGTGCATAATTGCCACTGACTCGATGAGGGTGTGTCCATCTGGAGGGAGGTATTTATGATATAGAAGCGACATAAAAAGATATCCATCTAACTCACCGATCTGGAGGGCCGGCACCTGCTCCATGGGATTGACCTCGCGGTACTCGTTGCAGTGCTGCTCGCCGCCGGACTTGATCAGGCTGATCGGCTTGATGTCGTAGGGAATCTCCTTCAGGTTCATCGCAATGCGCACGCGCCAGGAGCACGAGCTGCGCCAATACGAGTAGAGTATTGGCTGTGCATCGGAGGTGGAGGCGCCGCCGAGGGAGGAGGAAACAAGCGGATTAGTAGACATTTTAGCACTGCGAACCAACTCAAAATGACGGGCCCGGCCCACAGAACTCTATTGCGAAATCTATTTATTCTAATTCGGGGGGCACAGCTAGCTCGGAACAGGTTGCCGCTGATAACGAGTTGTATTTAGATTCCGAGCCTCGGCTAGTTAAGCCGGTTTAACCATAACCATTTGCATTTGGCGTGCCCTGGCCCCGCGATAAAGCAGAGCTCTCAATTACGCACTTATCTTATGATTTCCACAGATAATAGAACTTTTTCTTAGGGCTACCGGCTGCAGATATACCCACATGATTCATGGTGTGCAGACAGGAGCAGAGCCAGCGACAGACTGACAAAAAGCACAGCGCCAAGTTTGTCTTGCACCAAAAATAGCGCCCGACAACAGCTGCAGAGCAACAGAAACAGTGGAGAGCGCGAACCGGAGGGCAGCGAGGAGGGTGAACAATGGACGAGGACGAGCCCTAAAATGATGTACACACGCAGAGCCCAGCGGCTGGTGGTTCCCGCCTGTTCCTCGCCTGTCCTGTCCCGGCCTGGCCAATCAACCCAGCAGAGTCTATCGACGGGTCGGGTCGGCTCGGGTCGGTTCCGCCCACCCAAACAGCCGCTTAGTGTGTACACGGAAAGCATAATAAGTTCCCTAAAAGTTCAATGAACTCATGGGAAAGTAAAACCGATGGATGGGTCCGAATAGCTCCGAGTGCCTGTCGAGTGACAGTCGGCGGTCGAGTTCCTAAAACTGAGTCACGAGTCACGGGTTTCGGGCTCCGAGCTCCGAGCTCCGAGTTCCGAATTCTGAGTTCCGAGGTCCCGCGTCCCGAAGTCCCGAACTGTGTCGCACCCCAAGGTCGGCTAGGGGCATTAACCTTAATCAAGTTGTCGTTGTCGTTGTCCTGAGTCCGAAGCGCGAAGGCAGCGCCAAGGACACGGGTCCCCTGCTCAAGAGAAGAGAAAATTGGCTCACAAATTTCGCGATTCGCTAGGAGAGGGTGTGCTTTTTTAGGGGTTGCTCGTTGAGTCGGCCATTCCGGAGTTTGAGTCAAAAACCGAGCAAAGGGTTGTCAAGTCATCAAAATTATATATCCTAAACAAAATAATGAATTATAAAAATATGAAAATATGGAATGTCAAGGCTTATCTATAAGAAACTTTATCTTAATAGGTTCTGTATAGTCAAGTGCCTTCTATTTGAAATTATAATTTTAATTATAAAAAGGGGTTGTGTACTTTTGATAATTTAGAAGTTTGAGTCAGAATCTGATTGGAAAATAAAGTTAACAATACTATTTATAGTAAAAACCCACTGAAAACAAAGTCACGCTAAAAAGCAGGCTACACTTTCTACGAGTTGAGTGCCGGGCATTGGCTTCCCCTTCCGCTCACTAATTTCCGGGGCTTGGCAACCCTGTTCTGGCAACTTTCGCAGTGTGTGTGTACGCGAGGGAGGAAAGCTCGCTGCTGTGCGCAAAATCCAAGTGTGGAAGCGAGGGGCTGAGGGGTATGAGTACTGCCCAGACTAAAACTGAAGTCAGAGATTGCTGCCCGCGTGGTATGAGTGACATTGCGGGAATGGATTTTCGCCAAAATGCCAAACACAAGGCGCCAATGACACGCTGGGTACCAGGATTCGATTCGATTCGATTTGATTCCCTTCGTTGCGAGTCACTTACCTTTGCTATGGCCGATAAGGACATAGCGTTGTGGTGGTACTTTGAGTAGTTAATTTTGAAGCCGTTGAGTGCAGATGCACAACCCCGTTGGAGAGTTGAAAAATGGTAGGATCCGGGCCGGTTAACTAGAATCGGCAGCTATCTCCAGGATATCCTGTATATATCCAGCACAGTTCACAAGCTAACACACGCAATTCACCATTCACTGTTGTCCCGATATATTTCGATATATGTATTTTTGGTTTGTTTTTACGGGAGCTTCCTTTTGCAGGCGCTGAAATGCACTCAAAACTGAACCTCAAAGTGAAACCGCTTGGGCAAGCGCTAAAGGATAGCGACAGGATATGAAGCCAGGACGCAACTGAACACACTGAACTAAATAAACGAGTGCGAAAGCGAAAGCCAAAGCAAACGCAAAAAGGACAATGACAAGCGCCAACAACAATGCCAGCTACGAGTGAGTGTGCGTGTGTATGCGAATGAGCAAAGGTGAGAGAGGTAGAAGCATGGCAAAAGGGAGAGAAGCAATTAGAGAGAAAGATAAAAAGAGAGCATAAAGAGGAGAATGTTCTTGGAAAAACTTTTGGGGTTGCGTCTCCGCTAAGCTTTCGGAGGGGTTCATTCACGGTGATACTTATTTACAAGGTACAGTAGTCACCCACCTAAAAGCGAGTACGTTTCGCCTGAGCTTAAGTACAGTTGAACGCAAACTTTAATAATGCGACATTATTATTATTAATTTTCTTCACTATAAATCCTTTTTAACTTGATCTTAACTTTCTTTTCTTGCATTATGCATTTAATCTGTTGAAAATTCTCCAGTTATAAGGTTGAACTCAATATTAAAACAACATTTGTTTAGTTACGACCACCATTTTATTTTCGTTTTTGTGTTTTTGTAAGTTTAGTTTTCGTTTTCATTAAGTTTGCTCAAATCATTTTCGATTAAATTACATGTGCTTAAACCTAAAAGTATGTATGTACGTATGTATGGACTAAAATAGTTAACAAAGTTTTTGGCAATCAGTTACAGTTAGTCGAAACGAATTCAAAAACCATTACAACGGAAACAACAACAGGAAATTGAATATAGGTTATACGAGTAATGTTTTTTGTTTTCTTTTTTTTTAGTTTCTGGTTTTCAGTATTCGTTTTTCGTTCGATTAGTAGAAATGCAACAATGTGTTTAAGCGGCTTAAAAGGGACCGCCACAACCAATAGAATATCACACCAAAAATGGCAGAGTACAACAAATCCAACAGAGTGAGTAATCAGTGGAGTAATCAGTGGTGTAATCAGTGGTGTAATCAGTGGAGTAGTTATACACAAGTGTGGAGTGTTTAGTGTTTGTGAGGAGAAAAAGTGAGGGACGCGGATCTAACTAGCTTGGTAGGATCCAGGACTCGGGGGTCCTGCCGTGAGGTACGTGCCTGTACAGTGTGCTCTCGCGGGTGACCGGGGCGTTGGCTTGGCTAGCCTCGACTGGGCTTGGGTACAACATTCATAAAGTTTATCTACCTCGGCGCTACCTAAGTTGTCGTTGTCGTTTCGCTAGCTAACAAAAGTAACCGTGTATATTATATGTATAAAATTACCAACAAATTCATAAATTATTGTTGTAATACGTTTAGAAAATAGTGTCCATATATTATATATCGTCTCTGCTGTCTTCACACTTACTCGCTAATGCGTTTCGAAGAATTGACTACTATTAAATGGCAAAAGTGTGCCATAGTTTCTCTTTCCATATTTCTTTTTTTCATTTTTGTTTTGTTTTGTTTTTTTTTGTAGAGTTTACATGTAATTACATACATTTCACATACACATGCAATACACAATAATCATTGTAATTGTAATTATGTTAAATGTAACTGGTAACATCATGCTAAATACATTAATCCTCCATTATAGACAGTGTCCCCTCTCTCTCAGTATGCTAAAATCCCCACGAACCTCGTCATTTTCGTCTACGCCGCCCATTCTATCGCCGCCTTTCGTTACATTTATCAGAGATTTTTGACTTCTAGCAAATACATAATTTTTTAAAAATTATTTGGAGGGAATATTCATGATTTTGCTTTTTTCAAATATCGTTTACATTGATCATTTCTTATCAAAGTGCGTGATGTTCAGAAAATATTTTCGCTTTCCATAGCATCGCTTATGAGATTGTAAGTCTGGTAAAAAGAATGAACGATGTGGAACGAAGGAGATATCATATATACGTGCCATTTGTTGTTATTAAATATTATTAGGTACCAAAAAGTGTAAAGCAAAGTCAAAGTAATTTCTGCATTTAAATAAAAGCATGTAAAATTGTTTAAATCTATTTTGATCATCAGTTTACAACCATGAAAACATTTACGTTTACGTTTATATTTACTCCTATGAGTACTTATGTACATTTATAGATGCACCGTAAAATATTCGTTCATATTCGTTCGGAATATTAATATTAGCACTGTATAAATACATTTATATTTGTTGTCGCTTTCGTTAATGGTATATTCTTGCGTGTTGCGAGTTAAATAGATTTACATGCTACGTACAATTTACGTTCAACAAGAGGTTACAGCATCTCAACTAAATGCCATAAAGTAACAGTTTGCTTCTTTATAAAAGTGTCTCTCTTTGCATATTACAGTTTAAAACTTACATCGTAGATTTGTGTAGTTCTTTGTATATACGGTACTTAATCATAGCAGGGCCGATCCGCCCGACCCCAGCTCCAGCTCCAGCTCCAGCTGCAGCTGCAACTTGCGGCGGAGGAGGAGGTGCAGGATCAGGCCTCTCGATAATACTGAGCGGTAAAGTTTGTCGTGATCGGGGATCCTCTGCTCGGCGGCACGGAAACGGAAAGCGTTCGGAATGCGTCTCATAATTTCGTATTGTATTATTACTCGTCAGTCTAAATACTCTGAGATTTTGCGCGTATAAGCAAAGATTCGACTCGAAGGAGGTGCCAGCGGCCCGCAGAGGATCCGGTAAATACTTAGATGACTCCAATGTCGCTTAAAATGTCCTCTTACTTGGCTAAACAGGAATGCACATGCAACAACATGCACATGTGTGTCTTTAAATAAAATTGATATGTCTAATAGCTATTATCAATCGTTTTCAATTTCAAAAGAGTTTGTATTGTATCTCGAAGTAATTCTGTTGCGCTTTCTAATTTTAATATATTTTCGCCGCTTTCGCTGAGAGCTTCGGTATGACATTTATGGTAGTATGTGGGTATCCGTACGATTTACAAAATATTGCAAACAGATGCTGAGAAGAGGTGAACCACTCAGGCAGCCATAGATGTCTCTTAATCGGAATGCAAATTGTATATACTGATGAGCTTGAGTTTTTACAGGTTATACTATATATTTAAGTACGTACATGTATTGCATAAATACAGTTTGTCTTTACATTCGCTTAATGAACAATCACAACGCAGAGTTTCGAATAAATTGAGTGAGTGAGTGAGTGAGTGAGGCGGAGTCGCTGGCGCTGGCGCTGAGTTCTGCAGATGTTTCTCGAAAATACACATATATCGGTTGGAAACTACCTAGTGGAAGTAGCACTCAATGTCACAGATTGTCCTTTACTATTTTAAGGAAACAAAATAAAAATGCAAGAGACGGTCGTGTGAAAAAGAAACAGTTGAAATCATTTAATTGGCAAACGATAAGCATTTTGGCACAGTAAACGTAAAATAAAACTTAGAAAATAAAACATAAATAAACTAGGCTAGGTTCATATATCTACTGCATTTGACTAGACGTTCGCCCAGATACTTCTTAACTTCACTTCACACTTACGGTCTGTTTGTCTTTAGGAAACTTTCTTGAAAAGCAACAAAGTGCACACACATTTGAACTTAAGCTAACGTTACCCCTAGATTTGAACACTTACTTAAGGTTAAACACTCATTTGTGGATACTTTATTTAGTAATACTTAAGACTTACGCTTGAAGGCATTTGAGCATAGAACAGAATCAGAATCGAACATAGGGGAAGTGGAAACTGACAACTGAAAACTGAGAACTGAAAACGGAAAACTGTGTAGAGAAAATGCACACAACAAAGGATGATCATTGGAGAGACTTAAGGACTCAGGGATGTAGGTTGATTCGGACCTGGATTTGTACTCGCGATGTAGTACCAAGCTTGTAGTTATTGTACGTGAGAAAGTCTTTAAACGGCTTCGAGGGGCCCACAACAAACGGTAACGGTTTCGAAGGTGCTTCTTGTGGTGGGTTGTAGCTGTACTCGTATCTATGTATATCTGCTTACTCTTATTGTATATAACACCGAAAAATATGCAGAATCCTGTCGTTCGTTAACTAAATCTATGACTATTGTTATGGCTACTATATGCTTCTTGGAGGGGAGGCGAAATCAGGGCGAAGGGAAACTATCAGACAGGTGTTGGGTGAATGGACTGCGATATATCTGTGCTGGGATTCTGTTGTAAATCTCTGATTTGCTATTTACAGCACCTGATCCTTAGTGTTCCGAGTTGTACGATGAGAAAAAGTCACGCTAGCGAATACAACCTTAAGAATTGCTAATAGTTACCATCTTCCATTATTTCTGTCTGGCCTGGGGCAGGGCTGCCCGCACAGAGCACCCGGGGCAAGCTTCGTGCGCTGGAGTGCTCTGTGTGGTCAGCTCTGCTTTAGGGTCTGGGAAAGTCGTGAGTGAGTCGAGAGTGGGGCTGGGGACTGGGGGCAGAAGGTATTAGACTAAACATGAATATTTAATTTGGTTTTGGTTTTAGCCTTGCATGCATTTGGTTTACATTAAACTAGATTAATTTACGCCATAGTTAATAACATACCACCCGGTCGGTCGGTCATTGCATTGCCCAAAAACGTTGAATCAATTGATCAATTTGTTGTAGTACATTAGCTCACTGTCCAAATGGAAAACGTGTGATTCTTGTTGTTGTTCAAATTACTGGCAGATTTACTGTTGTACCATTTAATTTAATATATGCTTGTATATAATTCTATGTATATATCCTATGCCTATATAAAACTGCACTGTGTCTGTGTGTCTGTTCGAACTTCGACGGTTGAAAGCTGGACTTTGAATCCTCGCTGCCTGTCTGTCTGTCTGTGTGGTTGGGTTTCTTGGGGGAGTGGGCTTTCAGGGGAGGGGGCATCTAGAAATATCAATAGATTAATGTCTTTTATGCGTTTTGGAGAAATTTGAAAGATATCCTTCCTTATCGTTTAGAATTCTAGACTCTTATTTACAGTGTCTTAGGGCCTACAACTTTGCGTTAAAAGTAAAGTTAAAACTTCCTCAACATCGTTTAGTTATATAGTACATTGTGTGTGTGTAAGAGTTGAATTTTGTTCACGTTTAGCTAAAATCGTTTTTGATCTCACTCAATATCACTTGATTTCACTAGATTTTCTTGGGTTTGCGGCTTTGTAATCGCTTCTTCTTAGGTTCTTAAGTTTCGGTCTCTAGGCCATAGTACAATAGTTAAGGTTCGTAGGTAGGTAAGTACGATCTAAGTAAAACTTCAACTACTCGGAGTTGCTGACTTGCGTCGTTAAAACTAGAACAACAATCATATATCGCATACGTCGTACACCTAGTCCAGTATGTGTATATATAGAGATTCTCTTACGTCCTACACATTTATCGCCCTAGTAAAGTATCAGTGTAGTGTGTTGCAACTATGTACGAGTATTGGAGTAGAAAAAACTTGTAGTTAACAGTAGATTATGCACTAATATCTATCATAGATCGGGATTCGCCGAGGCTTTAGCCTGCGGCTTAGTGGTAGTTGGTAGTAAGTTATAGAGTTACACCTACAGTCGAGTCGAGCTGAATAAAGGCCTACGATATAAAAAACGGTAGGTATACATTTACATATTCGTAGTCGTATTACTTTAACATAAATATTGCACTTGCCTACAATATATAGTCAATAACAATTCAATTTGAACTTGTACCAATCCTTGGCTAGACTTATACCCTAAAGCCTAAAGAGTCGAAGTGTTGCTACTTAGGTGATAGTTTAGAGAGAGGTGATTTAGATCGCTAGATTGAGACTCGGAATAGGGTTACAGATACAGATAGAGATAGAGACAGAGTTGGGGCTAGAGCTAGTGAAGAAATGCCTTTAACTACTACGTACACGTGACATTGATTTTTAGACTCAAATTCGTCTAAGCATAAATTCTAACAGTGGTAAACAATGCTTGCTGCTTGCTTAATGCGATTGTCAATCGATTTTTGTTTGTTTTTTTGTGCTTTCTTGTTTTTCGCTACTTTCGCCTACGACGGAGTGGTGATGCTCGATGCGGCGACGCTGGCCAGTCCTGATCCGGCTGCTCCTCCTGCTCCTCCTGATCCTGCTGCCCCTGACTGACTGGCTGACTGGTGATTGAGCTGCTGGTGCTTCTGGTCCGGCTCCTGGACACGATGGGTTTTCATATGCGCACTGCGGCTCTTCACCTTATTGAAGACCCTGGGTTAGAGAGAAAAGAGAGCAGAAGGCGGCACACCATGAGAACACGCAGCTAGAGTCTCCGGCTCGATCTCTACTACAGCTAGAATGCAGACTAGGCGGATTAATTGGACACTTAGAGACAATGAGGCACATAGAGTAGGCAGCGATTATCATATATACTACATAGCTCATGCTTGGGTTCAGGTACAGATACAGATACAGGTACAGGTGGGTAGAGAGTCATGCAGAGATACGAAATAGACTTTAGCTTTGTCAATTTTGGTTTCTGTGTAGTTTGGTTCACTTCTTACTTAGCCTTGTGTGGAGTTAAAATTAGCTTTGTTGTTATTAGTTACTATGGAAAATAGAGAGTTTATGTTTAGGAATATATAACAAATGAAGAATAATAAATAAAGTAGTGATCAAGTATATTTATATTGAGGAAAACAGAAGAGTTAAGAGTTAAGAGTTGAGAGTCTCGTGCGCGCTTGGATGATAGCTGGGGAGTATTTACAGCCGATCTCGGGTGGTGATTTCTGGGGTTTCCCTCGGGTTCAGTTCTTTGGATCCCGCCGAAGGCCTAGCTGTGAGGGATTCGGGAATCGGGTTGGTGGTCTATCAAATTTCGATTGCCCCTGCCCAGCCCGTGGTTTGGTTAGTTGAAATATATATAATATATTATTTACAAAAGTTAGAGGCACTTAGCGAGCGCAGTGATTAGGTTTTATCGAGAGGAACAAATTACGAAGTGTACACGAAATCAGAGGAGGAGAACAGAGACCAAGTGAATGGAGTGTGTGAGAACGGAAGAGGATATCGAAATGAAACGAAACGGAACGGAGGTGAGAACGCAAAAAGGACACTGCGATCCTACTTACCGGGCGTGGTGGGGCCAGCGGCTTCTGCCGGACTGTGTGGGCTTGTGGAGCTGATATCAGTTACGGTTACGTCTATTTGCGAGTATTTGTGACTCTTCGCTTTAAAATTGCAATTTCGATTTATTGATTGTATTCGTAATTCGATTCGGGTTCGGGTTCAGGTTCAGGATCAGGTTCGAGTTCGAGTTCAAGTTCGAGTTCAAGTACGTTTGGTTATGTTTGGTTTTGATTCGATTTTTTGGGTTTTCGCATCGTGGAACAATACAATACAACAACAATAACAACAGTTAATATCGCTTGACGAAAAACTCTAACTAAATGGCAGATGGAAATCGGAAACTGTCATACGAACTCAAGATGGGTAATATCTACAAACTCAAGGCCCAAGTATATAGAGATATATAGTAGAGAGAGAGGCAATTGCTTGGATAACTCAAAAGGAACCAAGGACTCAACCAAATAATACGGAAGTACGGGAAACTCAAGATCTATTAACCAAGTACTCGTATACGGAGTTATTTTACGGTACAGCGTGCTTTACGATCTCAACTCAAGTCAATATACGGGCACTCAAATCGCTTGCGGTTTCGAATGTTCATAGGATTGTCACAGGTGTCTTTGCTTATATCTTTGGGTTTCTTGGTTTGTTTTTCTGGGGGGAATCTTACTTGCCGCACACCTTGCAGGGAAACTCGCCCTCCTTGGCGGCACCTGGTATGGCGTTAATTCCCGGTTCCGGCTTGGTCGAGCCCGAGATCGCAGACGAGGTGGCGGCGCCTCCACTTGTGGCGCCAGGATTCTGATTGCAGTTGATTGCTGCTGTGGAGGCACCTCCGGCTCCTGCTGGAGTGGCTGCATTGCTGGCGGGATTGTTTCCGCTACTGCTGCTGCTGTGGCAGGGGAAGTTGCTGTTGTGGCTGCCGTTGCTGCTGCTGTTGGTGTTGCCGGTGCCGGTACCGCTGCCATTCACACTGGAGGCCGTGCCATGCTGGTTATTGTTGCTGTTAGTGTTGCTGCCGCTGGCAGTGTTGCTGCTGTTGTTGCTGGTGTTGCTGCTGTTGCTGCGACCATAAGCGTGAATGCGGACATGACCGTGCAGCGCCGCCTTCGAACTGAAGCTCTACATTCGCGCATTCGGCGGGGGATTGGTATGATTTGGTTTTGGAGCGTTATGTACAGAGAATAAACAGATAGAGAGAGAGAGAGCCAGTGAGGTGAGGTGGGGCGACGTGGGGTGCCTTTGGCTTGGGTTAGGGGGATCTGCGATCTGCAACACCATGCTCGGGACTGGGACAAGGACATGCTGCCCCTGTGGCAAGGACCACTACCACTTACCGCTGAGCAGTCGGCTATCTCGCAGACATAGGGCTTCTCCACGGCGGGCGTGATCACGACCACCGGCTCCATCTTCAGGTGCGACACCTTGTAGTCCACGCACAGCTTCTTCCAGAAGTAGTACATCTGCACACACTCGCCGGAGGACTTGGTGAGGAGCTGCAAAGACATTCTCTTAACCATTAAGTCTTAACATCCTCTTCCTGCCACTTACCTCGCTGGCTATCTTGCCAAAGTCCTTGCCATGCTTCTCCAGGCCCCGCAGGAACTGCTCCAGCTCGTGGGCCGTCCACTTCATCTGGAAGGCGCCGGACTGCGTCTGGAGCAGGGTGAGCACCGCTGCCGCCGAGTTGCCCCTGGCCTTGAGCAGCGTGTGGAGCGCCACCTCCTCGGAATGACTGCCCATGGGCACGGCCGACGACTTGCTGAGATCAATGTACCGCATCAGGATCTTCTCGTCCTCCTGCACCTCCGGATTCCACATCATCTCGGCGCAGAGCGAGTCCCGCACAGCCTCCTCTGGCGGCCGACAGCTGGGTATCTGCGCCTGGTAAGTGGAGCCCAAGTTCACCTTGGACTCGTCGGAGAAGTCGACCAGGCCCACCGGATCCCCGAAGTCATCGTCGAAGGCGTCGAAGAGGCCCTGGCTCAGGCCCAGCTGCTTGCGCACGCTGCAGTAGAGGCCGGTGCCCTTGCGGTCCGGATTCAGGATCGGAGCGGGCGTATAGTGGGTGCGGGAGGGCTTGCGCAGCTTGGACCTGTGCGGCGAGAGCGTGTGGAACTTGGAGAACTTGTGCGTCTCCTGGGGCGCACTGGAGCGCAGGCGGCGCTTCAGAATGGAATTGGTTTGGTTCGACAGCGGCTGCAGATTGGCCACAGTGCCGGGCAAGGGTCCTGAGGCCAGCAGGGACTTATTACCCATTGTGGTGGCTGCGTTCGTGGCGGTGGTGTTGCCGCAGGCGAACAACAGTCCGGCGTCCAGGGACGTTGTCTGGCTCTGACTGGCACTCATTGGGCAGTCGGTGGACAGCAGGCTCTCTTGCCCTCCGGCAGCGAGGCCATTGGAAGTGACGCCTCCTTGGTAGAGCAGCGGCTGGAGCAGGCTGTTGAGGGGCTGCATTCCCTGCAAGCTGCCCTGGCCATTGTCCACGTATTGGGCCTGGCCCGAGGGGACCTGGGCGAAGCTGTGTCCTCCCACCAGGGGCAGCATGAAGTCGGCCTGCTGCTGGGCCACCCCTGGCAGGGATTCCCCCTGACTTGCCGTTGGCTGGGGCAGCAGGATCTGCTGGTATTGCTGCTGCTGCTGTGACTGCTCCTGCTGGGGCTGCTCCTGGAGCTGCTGCTGCTGCTCCTGCTGCTGTTGCTGGTATAGATTGCCGTTCTGCTGGAGTTGCTGCTCCAGGGGCTGGATGCTGCTCATCTGCTGCCGCTGCTGGCCAAACTCCCGGGGCGACGAGGACAGCAAGGGGTCCTCCGAGTTGGGCATCATCTGGGACTGCAGTCCCAGTCCCGGCAGGTAGTAGAGATCGATGATGTTCTCGCCCTGCTGCTCGCTGCTCAGTTGCAGCTGCATGTTCTCATCCGGCAGGACTTCCCGCAGGACCTGCTTCACGTCCTCCGCCGAGCCTATGCCGCTGGTGAAGAAGGACTCCGAGAGCGGGGAGGTGGCGTTGCGGGAGTCGTTGAGGAACTCCTGGTCCTCGTCCAGGAACGAGAGATTCGTCTCCGCGAACTCACGCAGGTCGCACTCGGTGTCGTCGTCGGTGCCGTTGAGCAGGTCCTCCACCTTGATGGAGGGATCGAAGCTGCTCTCCTCCAGCACCGACTTGAGCTTGAGGATCTTCTCGTTGTCGTGCTCGTTCATCTGCTCGATGGTGGCCTGGCCCTCGTCCGTCTTGAAGTAGATGTGCGAGAAGTCCGTCTTGTCGCCGAAGAAGGTGTTGCTGGCGTCCACGAACTGGGCGGCCGCATCCTCGATGAACGGCGAGCTCTGGGCCATGTTCTCGTGGCTCGACGGCGGCGTAGGATAGGCCAGCGGCGAGTGGAGCGGCGAGGCCAGGACACCACTGCCATTGGCAGCTCCTGGTCCGCTTGCCCGCATGCTGGCTATCGCCTGGATCTGCGAACTGTTCTGCATGATCAGCTCCTTGGAATGGAATTGCTGGAAGGTGGGCAGCGGCGTGGTGTTGGCTCCCGCTCCTCCTCCTCCGGAGGAGTTGCAGCCGGCCTGCCCGCTCTCCGGCTCCAGCTTCACCAGCTGGGTGTGCGCACTGTCGCCGGCCTCGCTCAGCATGGCCAAGTCCTCGGAATGTTCGCTCTTGATCTGCGGCTCCTCCTCGTCGTCCTGCAGCAGCTCCATCGAGTCCACCGTCTGCAGCAGCATCTCCGTGTCGGACACGTTGTACACCTCGGCGTCGTCGAAGAGATCGGTGCCGTCGCTGGTGTAGGTCACCGTGTAGACGCCGCCGCCACCGCTGGTGATTACGCTGCCCGTCCCGCTGGGAGCTCCCGCTCCTCCGGACCCATCCTGGCTGGACGCTATGGTGAGCGAGAGCGGAGTACCGTCCGCCAGCGAGAGGCTGCCCGAGGAGCAGCTGGTATTGGTGGAACTACTGGTGGTGGTGCTGCTGCTCTTGACTAGACTGCTCAGGCTGCTCAGCTTGCTCTTGGTGGACACCACCTGGACGTCGGAGGGTATGATCACGGTGCGATTGTTGTTCGTGATGATCTGGCGGCCCACCGTCTGGACACTGCTCCCGCCAATGGTGGTCAGCTCGGTGAGGGTGCCCATCGATTGCGTGGCCGTGGCACTGGAGGTCATCAGGACACCGGAGGCCGTTTGGCACTGGGCCTGGGCCTTCTTCGAGGTGACCGCGATGCGAGTGCCCCGCTTCAGGAGCTCTATCAGCGTGGAGTCCTTGGGATCCGTGTTGGTGGCCGTGGAAATGCCGCTAATGGTGCCGCCGGCCTTCAAGGCGGTCAGAGCACTCATCGTGGTCGTGGTGGGCACATTGTTGGTGGTTATAGTGATGGTGTTGGTGCCACTGCCCAGGTTGAGGGTCTTTGCCTGCTTCTGGCCCCCGCTGAAGATCTCGATGCTCTGGGGCAGGCCGATCTGCTGGATGCTCAGCCCGTTGCTGCTCTTGATGGTGGTGGCCGCCGGCAGCACCGCCGTGGTGGTGCCCGTGCCGGTGCTCAGGGTCTGGGTGTGACCACTGGAGCTGCTCTTCGGGTTGAGGAAGCTCTCCAGGTCGCTGATCGATCGGCGCAGGGTGGTGGTGGTGCCGCTGCTGTGCGGTGGTGCCGGCACCACAAAGGAGCCCTGGAATCAGTCGGTGTTAGTGACCTGGATTACCCCGATTCCTAGTAGAAACTCTTACCTTTGTCATGTCCTTGCGCTTGCTGATGATCTTCTCCTCGATGAGGGCACGCACTCCGATGCTGGCCGTCTGCAGGGGCGGACCACTCGAGTCCTTCTTCTCGCTGCGCTTGGTCTCGGGGTCCTTCTTGTAGTAACCTCCATGGAGACGCATGTGCCCGTTGAGGGCGGGTATGTTTTTGAACTTTCGGTGACACAGATTGCACTCGACGGGCTTGTCGAGCTTCACAATGTTGAGCAGGTGGGGATTGATGGCGGCCACTAGCTGCGGACTCAGCTCCTCCTCCTTGACCTCCACGGGGGAGCTGGAGGAAGGAGCCACCAGTTCGGTGTTGTCCTCAACGGTGACCGTCACATTCTGTGCACTGTTGAGCTGCAAGGATTATCAGGAGTAATAATAATAGAGTAAAGTAAAGTTATTTCAGGGCTCTCTCACCAATTGCATGTTCCAGGTCCGCGGCCTGGTCTGCGACGGCGCCTGGTTGGTGTTGATCTTGTAGGAGCTGACGCTGGTGGGCGAGGAGACGGTGACCTGGGCGCTCGTCTGCTTCGTCTGCTGCATGATCTTGCTGATGAGGTCCAGCTGCTCCCGGGTCAGGCCCTCGCCCTCGAGGCTCATCCCGTCGCTGAGCGTGATGGTCGGCGCTGGCGAGCTGGTGGCTATCACGGTGCCGCCGCCGGAGGGCGAGGATACCGCCGCCAAGCCCATTCCAGACGTCGCCGAGGAGAGCGACGAGATGGAGGCAGAGGCGGAGGTGGAGGAGGACGATGACGAGGCCGTGGAGGAGGCATTGGACGAGGTCGAGGTGGTGGGTGATAGCAGAGTCACGCCCGTCTTGATCGGCAAGTTCATGGCCTTGATCTGCTCGTCCGACAAGGCTATCCCAGTGGCCGCATCCACCACCGAGCTGCCCGTGGATATATAGGTGCGGATGCAGGTGGCCCCGTCCGGGGAGCTGGCATCCCCGCTGGCCGTGGCCGGCGAGAGGCTCAGCGAGCTGGTGGCCACGCCCACGCTGCTGCTGCTCGCGCCGCTCGAGCTGGCGGTGGGCGAGAGCGACTGCTGGCTGGTGGTGGTGGGCGTGGTGGCTCCGCCGGCATGGTGGTTCTCCGAGTGACGCCGCAGGGAGCGGGCGTCGCAGTAGGACTTGCCGCAGCCATCCGCCTTACACTCGTAAGGCTTCTTGTTCCTGTGAGTCATCATGTGTCCGTTTCTGGGGGAGAGGTGTGTCAGTGGATCAGTGGATCAGTGGATCAGTGGATCAGTGGTTTTGTGGACCAATAGATCGGTGGCTCTGCGTCATTTACTCACAAGTGATCTTGCCGCTTGAATGCCTTCGAGCAGAGCGCACAGATGTATTTCCGCTCGTCGCTGTGCGTCAGTTTGTGCTTGGCCAGCGCCGAGGCATTTCCAAAGATCTTGCAACAAGTCTATAAAAAGAGCAGGCGGAGGAGAGAGTAATTAGCGGCTGTCGGCTGTCGGCTGTCGGTTGTCGGCTTTCGGCTGCCTCCTAAATAATTGAAAACGCTGCGGCCCGAACACTTTAATGAGCCACACTGCGTATACGTTATGTTGGTTTTTCGGCCACCACACCGCTGGCTAATTACACGACCGCCGAATTCCCGAATTCCCGAATTTCCGAATTCCCGAGTCGAATGTCGAATTCCAAACCCGAAACCGGGCCAGAGCCGGGCCACATTGCACCCTCAACTATCTGCAGTGTGTGGCTGAATTTGAATTCCTGCCGCAGGAGGCGAATTCCGGAGCCGGGCTGCCCCATTTCCCCATGTGGTCGCCACCGCTGACCCAGCGCTGCCTTCCGGCCGTATCCGCAGTATCGTAAAACGCGTAATAAAAAGTACTTTACCGCCCAGCTCTTGCAGATAAGGAGGCGGAGTAAAGGAGGTCTTGGAGCCTCGGCACTTTGAGGGGCTGTCAGTTTTATTGACAGACGTTGAAACGTGTTGAATGCCCCCGGGGCGAGAGTCGTTCGATAAGTCAGTCGTCAGTGGGTGAGTTTTTTGCTGTGCATATTCCTTACACAGCGAAAATGGTACTTTTAATATCAATTAAAGGCTTTAAATAAGTTAAGTTGAGTTTAACAAGTCTCATATCATAGTTTAAAGAGGTAACAAAGTTAGGCAAACTTATTAAAAATACTGGGACCTTTGTTAAGTTCGTTTTAAGTAAAAATCTTGTGATGAAAATAATTAATAAATAGATATATATTGTTAAGAGTGATTGGAAATTATTTAGGCATTATTTTATCACTCAACCAGGTCTCTTAATGCTCTTTATAAGCTGTGCAGCATTTGAATTTTATAGAAACGCAGCAGTGCAGGAACTGAGTCCTTAAAAGTTTGCTTAATTGGAAAATGTAATACTTTAAAGTTTGAAGATATCAATTAAGAGTATCTCCGATCATACATGTACATATCTTCACTTCAATTAGCAAACTAGCCTTTATGTTTTCCTCAGAACCCAAGTTTTTCCTCTGTGCAAGGGGGAACAATTTCAAAGACTTCTGGGAAAATGATTTCTAGCCTTTGATGGTCTTCTCCCCGCCAAGTTCCCCAATTATCAATTCTGGCCAAACCGATGGACCTGCCCTCACATGCAGCCTCTGGCTTCCACATATGTACCCAGCTAGCCAGCTAGCCAGCTAGACGGGCTCTCCGCTCAATTAGCGCTGTGTATAAACACAGCGGGACTACGGACTACGGCCGTAATGGTAGTTCCAAGTGCCAGTGCGGCGCACTTTTACGGCCGGAGAGGCTGCGGCGGCACTTCGAGAGCTCTGCGCGTTTCACCTGCCACTCGGCCGAGACGACCTTAATGTCTGTTTATAAATATTGCACGGCACTCGACCGACTGTCCGACTGTCCAACTGGCCCGACATGTTGGCAGGGCTCAGAATGACCGACGATAAATTAGCGATTAGGCCACAGATACACGGCAAAGCCGCGGCGGATTGCATGCCAGTGCTGTCAATTTGGCCTATTTAGACACTTTCGACAGTGGCCAAAACGGATTGTCGGGTTATGAGCAGTTTGTGGCATAAATAATGCCCATTTAGAACTGATGCAAGATGGAAATCCACTTAGTCCTACTCAGCATACTTCAAAGCACAAATTAACATTTAAGTTTACTATACATTAAGGATATTTATATGTATAAATAATGCTCTTTCTGACTTAATTATCTTAGTGGCTTGCCAGCTTTAAAGTGCACCTAATATATATACTAAACCCTAGTTTACGCACCTGACACTGCTGCGGACCGTGTCGCGTCGGTGAGGATAACTTGGGGCGATTCTTGCGCGGCGCTTCAACGCTGATGATGCCGCCGATCCCAATCCCGATGCCGTTCGAACTGGAGTTAGTAGCTGCAGCTGCCGAGCTCACACCTCCAGAGGTGGGCACATGTCTGCCGTGACCGTGTCCGTGACTGTGTCCGTGACCGTGTCCGTGTCCGTGTCCGTTGCTCTTAAAGCTGAGGCTGTGTCCGCCGCCGGTGCTGCTGTTGCTGTCGTTGCTGTTGCTGTTGCTGTTGCTGCCGCTGCTGCTGTTGCTGCCGTTGCTGTGGCTGCTGCCGATGCTGATGCTGCTGCCCACGGAGGAGGCGGTGCTGAAGTTGCTGCTGTTGCTGCAGTTGCTGTTGTTGTTGTGCTGATTGAGTAAACTGGCCGCGCTGCTGGTGCTGCTGTTGCTCATAATCTGCGCCAGCGTCGTGACATTGGTGACCGTGTTGCTGCAGCTGCTGCTGCGGATCAAGCAGTTCTTGATGTAGCTGGTGTTGGTCTTTGTCCCGTTGCTGCTGCTGCTGTTGCTGCTGGTGATGCTACTGCTGCTGCTGGTGCTGGTGGAGGCGCTGACCGACTGCACACTGCGCCTGGTTATGGTTATCTTATTGGGATTACTCAAATGATTGCCAATGGCCGATTTGGCCGAGCTATTGCTTGAAGTTACTGCTGTGATTGAGTTGCTGTTGTGGTTTTTAAGAGCTGCAAGTAGGAAAGGAAAAAATATGTATAAATATGTTTATTTTGCTAGCAACTGTTGTTTATTTAGTACACTCATAGCTCATCAACCATAAATCTCTTCTGCTTATTTGCGTAGCTTACTTACAGGCCGTCTGAATGGTGCCCAAGACATCTGCCAACATTTCCGGATCCGGATAGCCGATGGTCAGCGCATTCTCTAGCGTCGCCCCTGACGCAGTTGCAGCGCCATTCGACGACGATGCTCCTGCAGCCGCTGCTGCTCCGCTGCTCGCTGTGCCCGCCGGCTTCGAAGAGGTTGGTGTCGCCTCCAAGGCGTTCGCATCCCTCAGTTGCAGAGTCACGGATCCCTCGGTGCCCACGGAGGCGCTGCACATCAACACGCGCGGCGCGCTGCTGAGAGTGGTCAGTGGCAGGTGTATGCTCTTCGGTACCTGCGGGACACACAAAGGCTGATAGTTCACAATGCTTATATGCCGCTCCATGTGTTTGTGTTTGTGTTGTGTGCGCGAGAGGGGGCAGAGGGGCGGCTGACGGTCGAGGTGGCTGCCAAAAGGCGCGACAGCAGTGGCTGTCAGGCGAGATTAGTCGAGATTATTGATAATTCACAGCAACTGTCGCCTAATGGACGACGCGCCGCATAATTAATTGAATTTAAATGCACTCACTTCGGCCACTTCGGCCACTTCGAGTACGCCTCAGTAAATACGGAAGCGTACGTTGAGCATACGCCGTGTGGTCCCTGCGAGAGACTCACATCTCGCACTTGGCACTCGCATAACAATGGTGTATTTTTAGGCAGACCCATCCTCTTGGCAGCCCCCGACACATATTAATTTAAATGCAATAAAAGTGCAGTCATAAATTGGGCACTCTCGTACTCGCGAAAAAATGAGGTCAGCGGGGGGCAGCCGTCGTTAGATGGCGGCAATTAATGCTTTATAAACCGCAACCAATGCCCAATTAATGTGGCCTGCAATTGCCCATAACCACAAAACAAAACGCGAATAAAAATAAATAAAATGGCAGCGCGTAAATTTCCAAAAGTGCCTGCGACCACAATGAAAACAAAACAAAACCCAGAGCGGTCTACTGATTCACATTCACATCCAGTCGGTCGCTAGTGCAAAATACCCAAGAAACCAAGATACTGGGACTGGGACTGCCATCAATTTGTTTCGGGCGCATAAAAATTCACTTAAAATAAACACCGGTTTTATTATTGTTTAAGTTGTGGGCAAAAAAAAACAAAAATCAAGAAAAAACAGGGCTGGCTAAATGAAAAGTTCCCTGAATGAGCTGAACTGGAAATGGAGCCACAAGTGGCCCAAGTCCACTGACCACCGCCTCCGCGCTAATGTTCTCCAAAACACAAATTGTTTATTTAAATGTGCCAGTGGGCTATGAGATATATATGGGCATTAGCGGGAGTAAATTAGATTTATGTTTATATCATTGTTGTGATAACCTTGTCGCTGCTTTGAAATGCCTAAAGTAATCACAGTCGAGTTCCCATCTGAAAGTAAACTGCAAGTCTTTCAATGAAAAGGTTGTTTAAACTATATTGACATCAAATCAATTCCAGGTATTAAGTAATTTAATGTTGTTTTCAAGAAGTCTGAGGGCTCCAAGAGGATGTAAACACACAAATCTCAATCACTTTAATACGTTTCAAACGTTTGTTTATCGATATTGCTGCATTTCGGAGTAAATGTCTTAGCTTTCTTAAAAGCAAATTAATTTAGAAGTATCTAAAATTCGAAATAAGATTGCTATTGTGCTGGAATGGATATAATTAGAGCAATTTTAGGGATTTAAGCTAATCAAACTTGGTAACTTAAGACCATTTCCATTGTGTGATTATTTAAATAACAAAGCTTCTAATTACAAGAATCCATTACATCAAACGGGAAGGCACATACTTCCTCGATGCTCCTCCTAAGCAGGAGGCATTGAAATATGAACTATCTGTGTTTTATCTGGAAGGCCCCAGAGTAGAACTCTAAGAAATATTTTATAAAATCTTTGAATTTTCCTGCTATCTAAATTAATAAAAACAAAGTGTAATCTCGTATTAAGATACAATCAAGTGTCATAACGTCTTTCAACTTTACACCCCCAAGCAAACATAACTTTAATCTGTTTCAATCGCTTCCAAAGACGCCCTAGCTATCGCGCAATCAAATGGATCCATAAATTAAGTTCACGCTAAATCAATTCAGGTATCAAGTAATTATACGTTGTTGCTCTCTTGCGCAACCCCGAAGATTTATGAGCCCCGTCATCTGCCGGCGAGGAGCTGTCATATCTCACGGAGCAGAAGTGTGAAGAAATGTGAGGCTGCGGGGAGGACATACTCGTATCCTGTTACGACACGACCCCTACTCCCTGGCTACCTGGACTCTCTCCCAGGTGTACGGGTGTACGGGTGTGCGGGTGTGGGGGTGTGTTTTTTCGGCGTGATTCACGTGTCAATCAAATGTCAATGTCACTCCAAAAAACAAGCCAAAGGCTGGCGAGAAAGAATGAATGGGCGAACAGCCCGGAGGGGGCTGCTCTCCGGGCTGCAGGAAAAGTTGGGAGCTGCCAAAATCATATTTCCACTGCAGCCAGACTCCGGAGATTTGAATTTGGCAAGGCGTAGGCTCCGATATGTTAATGAAAAATCCCGACATCGAGATGATGTCAGCGTAAAATTGAATATGCGCTGGGCGGCAATTTGTCATCGGGCCGTTCCATTTCCCATTTCCCATTCTTGCTTATTAGTAAAATGAGCCGAAACACATGTTTGGAACACGCTTATGAGCAAGGGCTCCTCGTCATCATCAGCATCACCGGCGGATTCATCATCGGGCAGCTCGCCGAAACCTGTCCGCCTTTGTGTTCCTCAATTTTTAATTTTGTTTATGATTGGGGAGCCTTCAAAGGCCTTCCTTCACGCCGGTATCAGCTGGCGTACAATGCGGCGTATGCGTAATATGACAAGCTCCATATATTTCTAGCAAATTTGGTTTAAAACGTTTTACGACGTCTTACGGGGCAAGTGTGGCAATTATCGTTGGAAAAAGGGGAAAGTGTCATAGCCAGAAATAGTTTATTATAGGACCTTGCGGAACTTTATGGTTATAGCTTACTTGTGACACATTTCAGAGGGAAACTCTTACCTCGTATCTTGTTTTGCAATTATAGAAACTTTCAAAGTTAACCAAATTACCAAACTTTATTTATAAAGTTACTTGGATTTAAATCTTTCAAAAATCAGGTCAAACTTTTACTAATGGTATATACATAGTAATTGAAGGCTGCATTAAAGCACTGAAAGGGACAACTATATAAGCAGAATGCTTGACATTTACCGAAAGGTACATTTGACACGGTCACACTTGCGACTCGTAAAAATTTTAATTTGCTTATTTCAGGGAAATAATAACATGTTTAATATATTATTGAAATAAATTAACACATTGTTTAGTTATTTTATCAAACGATGGTTTGACTAGATCGATGCCTGGATGCTTTTATTGTACTGATTTTTAAACTCCACAATGGACAGACCGGACGTCGTGCCAGTGTTATATGTTTGTCTTGCTCACACTTTCGTAAAACCTAATAGTTAAAAAAAAAATCGCATATTGAAAGCACCAGTGTAGTGTCATAACACCATAGCTTGCAATTTTCAGTTAATTTTATTATTATTGAAGGAATTTAAAGACTGTTTATAATTACATAATTAAAAACTATTTCAGACCATTAAGGAATTTACTTTTTCTGGTTACAAAAAAAGAAAAAAATGTCTCTGCTAGTAATATGCTATTATAAAATATATAAATATATATAAATAAATTATTTTCCTTTCTTTTACTGTAAACTTGTGCCTGCCATATTATAAAATAATTCAGGGAAACGGATATATTCGAATTGTTTGGATACGTCAGATATGCAAATTGCTTTGGATATAAATATTAAAATGTATATGTAAGTATATATCGTCATGTGCCATAAATTATTCCTCCTTATGATTGATTGCACACACTAGAGGTTAGCTTTTTCTCCCCGCCCCGTAATTGTTATTTCTGCTGGCGTTAATTTACTTTTTTCTTGATTTTTTGATGTCGATGTCGCGTACTTACCGTATTTATGGCAGCCATCGTCGCAATTGACGCCGTCGACGATGTTCTTGTTGTTGTTGATGATGTTGTTGTTGGTGCTTGTACTTATTGTTGTTGTTGTAGTTGTGGTGGTAGTGGTGGTGGTGATGATGGGGATACAAAATCAAAAATCTGAAAAAAGTTTGGTATGATTGAACATATTCGAATTCG
Source organism: Drosophila pectinifera (assembly GCA_008042775.1). Classification (NCBI taxonomy): domain Eukaryota; kingdom Metazoa; phylum Arthropoda; class Insecta; order Diptera; family Drosophilidae; genus Drosophila; species Drosophila pectinifera. Next base: position 36,856 of record VNKC01004134.1, on the reverse strand, counting down.
TAGCTGCTTTTCTCTTCGTATTTTCTTTGGTTTCGCTTTCGTTTTTGTGACATAAAAAAGGTAGAGAACGAAAAACAAACGAACACAAAAATTTATGCATAAAAATGTGCGCATAAAACATAGTCAAATCAAAAATCAAACTCATGCACAGCACAAAAAGGCGACACACACGCGCACAATGCAAAGAAAAGTATGGAAAACACGCTGCGGTTGGGAAAACTTCTCGAGCAATGGAGGACGGGGTCGGTGGGCGGTGGGCGGTGGGCGGTGGGCGGTGGACGAAATGGCGGTTAGTCTGAGTTTGTTGGCTGAGCGATGTGATGACTGACTGACTGACTGATTGACTGACTGATTGACCGACCGACTGGCTGACCGGCTCAGAACGGTCACAGGGGATTAGCATGTCGACGAAATTAGCGGGCAAAAGATGTGGCATTGAAAAATGTTTAAAGAGCTTTCTGCACGGGGATTTCTGGTTAATCCTTAGGCGAAAGTCGAACACAGAAAACAAATGATAGGGGCAAGTTTATAACTTTTATAATATTAATAATTATTAAACTTTAACCATATATTATTTCGAGTAGTATTAGATTTATCACTATAAATGAGCAAGTGAAATATTTTTGTCATTTTAAGTCCCACAAGCCTTAAGACGTATTTAAGGTAATTAATCTAATTTATTGTTCTAAAAAACATAATAATAAATTCTAATAAAATTTTAGTAGACTAGAAAATTATGAATATTTGCCAAGAAATATTCTATTTTATTTTGCTATTACAAAGGGTTTATTATGAGGTAGACTTTAACCAATAAACTCAGTTTAATCTAATTTATTGTTTAGCAAAACATAAAAATAAATACTAAAAAAATGTTAGAAGACTCGAAAGGGATGAATATTTGCCAAGAAATATTTTATTTATTTATTGCTATTACGAAGGGTTTATTATGTACACTTAGGTACACTCTAACCAATAAACTCAATTTATTTACGGGAAAAGGAAGCTCTTAAACATTTTTTAAAGAGATTATCTCTACTAACTCTTTCGTTAGGAAACTGATCAATAAATCATAAATTCTGACAGCTCTATAATAAATAAATTATAAGTAGAAGCTTAGCTCAGAGGTTATTCGTTTTCACAAAATGGCCAATAGATCCCCATGCTATTTTTCCTCTTTTCCCCCTTTGAGATATACAATATGTTTTCATCGATTCGTTTTGCTTCGTTGTTTCAAGTTGCAGCATTGAAAATTTCAATTATTTTATGCACTCGCTGTTTTTGCATTTCTGGCGAATTTCCCACTGTCGAAGCGGTTTTCTTTCCATTTTCCTGCATTTTCCTGCATTTTCGATGTCGACGTCGATGCCATCGTTGTCGTTGTCGTTGTCAGTGTCTCTGTGCTGTCTCATGCGGTTTTATTTTGGTACACAATAGTCTTTGTCTGTCAGCGGGCAATGCTTATTTTTGTGTTTAGTTATTTAATTACAATTTTCTATAGTTTTATTTTTAATTTAATTCATGTTTGCCTTACGTCCCACCCGTTTCGGCAACGCTTGGCAAAACATGCGCCACAAATGCCAGAAAAAGCCGTGCAGAAAAGATTGGCAAAGATGACAAATCTTTATTGGGCTCTGTTGGGCCTGTTTGTATACTCTTTTTTACACAGGTTTCTGGTCGTGTTTCAAGGTAATAAAATAGGGCTACCTTTAGCCCTTGAATCAGCCTAAGATTATATTTATACATACTTAACCCCTCGAAATAAATTTAAAATATACCTAAATCTGCTCACTTAATTCGCCTCATAATATTTACACTTTATTTTTTGAGAAGCCGAAATAACCTGAAAGGGCAAGGCTCCACTTCTGTGTCCAAATGTCTGACGAAACCCACGCATTCGGGGCAATAAGTAGAGCATTTTGTAACGATTGCGAAATCAGATTCAGAAAAGAGACAGAGACACATGAGCGTCGTCAAAAGACGCAGTTGGCCAAGGGAACTTTTGGCCACTAGACATTTACACGCCGACAAAAAACGTGAAAAGCTGCTTGGATTATTTTATTGTATATTTTCTTTGGGTATACTTCAATTTTAATCAATACAGGGGGTTGTTTTTACTAAAACTATATTCCTCAAGGCATCGAAAGTTATTTATTAAATTTATTTGATAGTTTTTTCCCTAGTGTACATATCTGGGTGTCGCAGGGGCTGGCGAAGGCGACGCGGAGCGTCTTACACATGTTGTTGGACATCAGACGCTGCCTGCTGCCCCTCCGCCTGCACGCACGTACAGTGCGAGACATGACGGGAGCACGCAAGGACGGACGGAGAGATTGTAGTCAAAACGCAACAGGCTAAGGAGATGCCAAATGCATAGGATGCCTCTTGCCACTGCATTTGGTTTGGGCTTTGGTCTGGCTTTTGGATATTCGCTGGCAACTAGCAATGTTCCTAAGCAGCTTCGGATGCACAGAGAAAAAATCTCTATCTTAGGACCTATTTGTTATTAATTAACATCAACATAATCTGAGCAAAGAACAGAATTGTTTGCACAATTTAAGAGCTAAAATTAGACTGAAATCTTTATGTACAAATATTATAAATACAATATCAATAATATTTATATAAAATATCAAAAGCTTAGGCCTTAAGATAGAGCATTCATATCACAATAAGTATCTCTATATTTCTCCGAAGGCTAAAGATTGTCTAACAATATAGTGACGTTTTCGTTTCTCATTTTGAATGAAAAGCTAAAGATTTTCGAACAATATAGTGACCAAAAATGTTGAATGAATAGAAAGAATATTTCCCTAGAGTCTCCTAATGTTTCAAATTCGATTAACATATAAATACAAGCTAATTATGGCAATTTCCCCAATAGGCATCAGATTGAAACGAGTTTTTTCGTGTATCTGTGCCCGGTGGATGTGATGGCCAAGTCAAAGTATCTGGGTATCTGCATTTCGAGCGAGCGCTTGTTGGATTTTAATTAAGACTATGTATGAGCGATGTGTGCGCGTTGCACGGACTGCAGATTGCAGGCCGCACATGGCTGCCAGCGCACAGTGGAGCGCGAACACTACTGGCCCACTGTGCCACAGTGGGTCGCACTCGCTCCCCGGCGATCCGCTAGGAGCTCTCGCTCTCACTGGCTGCTATGTGCGATGTGCGATGCACATGTATGAGCCCGTAAGCGTGGGGAATGTTGTCGAGCGCGACGACAATTTGTTTCGGAAAATCGTTGGCAAGGCGCCCACTAAAACACACTAATGAAGAAGCCAAGGCGCGATACAACACCCATACCAGTGCAGCGGAATCGGCCATAAAAACAACCACAATAAACAGGGTACCAAAAACAACAATGGTGGCCTCAAGAATTCCATGACTAACCCTTGATGATGTTTCGAAAGGGAGGTGTTATATTATACACCAATATATATTTCTATTTCAAAATAATCCAAACAATAAGCACAGTAAGAAAAGCATTCACTTCGTTGATTATTAAATCACTTTAAATCAAGANTACAACACCCATACCAGTGCAGCGGAATCGGCCATAAAAACAACCACAATAAACAGGGTACCAAAAACAACAATGGTGGCCTCAAGAATTCCATGACTAACCCTTGATGATGTTTCGAAAGGGAGGTGTTATATTATACACCAATATATATTTCTATTTCAAAATAATCCAAACAATAAGCACAGTAAGAAAAGCATTCACTTCGTTGATTATTAAATCACTTTAAATCAAGAATTATTAGAAGGTAGTGGTCACCTAGGAATTCCATAAAAACAACCACAATAAACAGGGTACCAAAAACAACAATGGTGGCCTCAAGAATTCCATGACTAACCCTTGATGATGTTTCGAAAGGGAGGTGTTATATTATACACCAATATATATTTCTATTTCAAAATAATCCAAACAATAAGCACAGTAAGAAAAGCATTCACTTCGTTGATTATTAAATCACTTTAAATCAAGAATTATTAGAAGGTAGTGGTCACCTAGGAATTCCATAAAAACAACCACAATAAACAGGGTACCAAAAACAACAATGGTGGCCTCAAGAATTCCATGACTAACCCTTGATGATGTTTCGAAAGGGAGGTGTTATATTATACACCAATATATAGCCCAATATATATTTCTATTTCAAAATAATCCAAACAATAAGCACAGTAAGAAAAGCATTCCCTATTTTAATTATTAAATCACTTTAAATCAAGTATTATTAGAAGGTAGTGGTCACCTAGGAATTCCTTGATAAAACCCATTAAATATTTGTTTAGCTCAGTGTTTATATATAAGAGAATGTGTTACTTTTATTAGTGTTTTGTGTCACAGGCTCCTTGCACACGAAATTAATGAACATTTATATTATTTTCATAATATTTTATTTATCTTCCCACAAAATACGGTTTCTTTAGGAATTTCTAGACGTAATGGCCATGTAGAATATTTAGGTGCTACCTCAATGTTTATATTTGTGAGTTCTATCTATATTTTCCTATTTTCATAATGGTTTCCTTTTCATGTTCCGCCAGCACTCCTTACTGCAGAATAATAAAAACAATGGCTCTGCTGGGCTGCCTCTAGAACTTTAATAACAAATTTGTGTAGTGTTCGTCCAGCTAGATGGAACAATAATTTGTTTGTTTTTCAAAGTGGCTTCTTTTTTGTTGTCACACACGAACCACACTCCCCCTCAATAAAAACGGAGAGCACGCGCAGCACTTATAGCGCATACGCCCCGCTGGCCGTGTCATCAGCTTCGGCATCGGCACCATCGTCCAAACAAGAAATTCTCATAAAAATAATATTAATAACTATGCGTCGAATGAGACGGCAAACATATAAACATTTTCATTTTCAATGTTAGACCACAGACTAAAAATAATCGTGTGTAAAATGTTAAAGACATATCGAAAGCGGCAGGCCTCTGCCAAGGTGAGTAGGATGCGAACGGATTTGTGGAGATTGTGGGAGATTGTGTGGATACCTCCTATCAAAGTCCAATTAAAATCATTCGCGCACTCCGAAAATAAACATAAACTACTTTGTTATCGCACATCCGCATCAATATGAGCATATTCAATATATATATCGCGCATATACCGCCTATATATCCGCGCATAAAGACGTATACTTAATGTTGTTGTTTGTTTGCGTATAGCCAATTTCTGGCCGTTTGATTTGCCGCTCAATAAACAGCAGCAGCGGCAGCGGCAGCACACGCGAGTGGACAACCCCCTGCTTGCATAGGACCCCTTGTGGCACCCCTGAGTGTATGTACCGCCCCCTGCGAGTACTTCAATCTTTGCTTTAGTGCCAATTAAACAGCTGTGCTCTGATCGCCCGCTAATTGCCACACGTGCAACAGCAAGGGAGAGCGGGGAGCGGGGAGCGACGACCAACTGATGCCTTGATTTACATTTCTATTTAATTATCGAACACTTTGCCTAATGAGAACGCGCCACCCATAAACATTCGGAGCCCACTCCCCGCGGAGGGGCTCTGGCTCCCCTTCTGGGCACCCCTCGCCCCGGCTTTATTTATAACTTTTATTGCACATTATGCTTAAATGGCTTTTGAGAGTTGCATTTTCTTTTGTACTCCTCTCGGCGAATTGGGTTAACAGTCCTTGCGGAGGGTGTGTGCTCTTATTTTCCATCGGTTTTATGGCCTCCAATGGAAACTTTTATTTTCCCCAACTTTTGACTAAAATTTGAGCGAGGGGAGTGTTTTTTTGTAGCTCTTATTGATTTGGCAATAATCGGCCTGGTTTATAATATGGAAAGTGTGTTTAGTATTATTGGAGATCGTTTATTTATTGCCTGATAAGTTATTGAATACTTATGTAGAATTATACCTATGGAATTTGAAGGCATTTGTTTAAATTTAATAATAAGTCTTGCCAAAACTATACCCAGAATGACTTTTCTGATTATCTGATATCTGATTATTTTTTAAGCAACGAACGCATAATAAACTTAATATTAGTAGACTGAAAGTGTAACTAAAACTTGGAAAAATGTTCCTATTAAAAAGAGCCATATTTATAGAGACAAACCTTAAATATTTCCAAATCAAAAACCAATAAAGTCTAAAAATGCTTTAGGTACATATTTGATTTTAGTATTTAAATGAAAACAACTTAATAACATATTTATATAAGTCCTGAACATTTTTTTAGGTATAAAGGATAAACTAATTTCCGACTTTTCATAGATAAAAATGTGTTGGTGACTCTACTAATATTAGAATATATCAAATATAGTACATGGCACTAGCAGAGTGCTGCATCTAAGTTGAAGACATTAAAATTAATCACATTTTGATGACATATCGTTTGAGGAATGTTCACGGATACTGGCGATAGTATCCGAGAGATACAGCCACACGGAGCCGCCACTCGCCGAATGCTTTTGATTTGCTATAAAAATAACAATAGTTGGCAGGCACAGTAAGTGAGCATTAATTTAATGCAGAAGAGTCGACTCTGCTCGGCCGACAAAATGCCTCAAAATAAAATCAAATTTAAGACATTTTCGAATTCTTGGTGAGTGTAATCAAATTAGTCACACGGCCAGTGCCAAATACAATGAGAGACAGGCGCAGTTGACTAATGCAGGCGATTTATAAGGCGGCTGGGGAGGGTTAGGGCCCGGTAATGGGAATGAGAATGGGAATGGGAATGGGGATCCTCAGCTACTTAGAGATGACAATCGGCGGCTGAAAGGCAGCATAACAGGCCAAAACGCCAGGCATAAATCACAACGGCCCTGGGCTGGCCGCAAGTATAAAATATGTTAATTAAATAAAGACGCGCACACTCATTGGCATCCATGGGAAAGTGCAGTCTCAGACGCAGACGCGAAAACTGTGACGCCGGCCAGCCAAGCGAAATCTTGGCCACAACGGACACGCCTAGTGAGAGACGGACGACGGACGACGGCCAAGACGGCCAAGACGGCCAGGACGGCGGCGACAATGCTGCATTTTGGCAGAAAGCAACACCAAAAAGCCCAAGCCGAGACCCAGCCCAAGCAGACCAATCCGAAAGGGGCGACCACGGAATCGCATGCATTATTCACGGCGAGAAATGTCGAAATAAAACGCCAAGTTTTGCAATACGACGCATTACATGTGCTCATCATTAGAAGGAATCAGCACACACTCGTGCTATAAATACACTGCTGAAAAACTCGTGTGTGTTTTTATAACAAGTGAAAGATAATTGCTTCGTTAATAACAAAGTATTTTACAAAGCATTAGAACTATGTAGAAATTTAATCAGTATCTCTAAACATAATTGATTTTCATATTATAAAATGCCATTACATTCTTGTTCTTTAAAAGACAGAGATTCTTTAAATGTTGACTAATAATAGTTTAGTTCAAATAATCATGTATCTTTTCAAAGGAATTTTATAATATTAAGTAGACACATTTTCCCCCTGTGCATGTTTGCCTCAAAAGGCTGGTACTTTGGCACAATCGTCCACGTTTCATCTATTGTTCGGCGGCTGCCGCCCTGCCGTCGTGGTTAGTCTTTGTTGTTGTAGTCATTGCTGTGGCATAAGTTCCACTTCAAAAAACATAAAATACGCGCCAGAGATATATGTATATTTTTAGCAATCCGCTCATTTGATTTACGATTTCATTAAATCAGCTAATGGACATACATACCTCTCGCTCCCATCCGACCTACGTATCATTCGCGAGCGAGAATAAGGCGAAACCTGTGCGATCATCTCATCCCTCATCCGCGGCATTCGCAGCACTCATACGCCGTGTAGGCCGTCGCTACTTTATGCTACTTCAGCCGCTGCGCTTTATCGCCACGGTCCCCAGTCCCCAGTCCCCAGTCCCCCCACCATTCCCATTCAGAGTCGCAGTGGCAGGCCCATTCCCAGCATATACGCGACCACCTGTCGTTGTCTGTAGTATTCGATTCCGAATCCAAATCGGAATCACAAACAGAACCAGCCACAGCCGCCGCTGTCGGATTTGATGGTGGTGCCAGACGACTTCCAATTAAGTTCAGTTCAGGCCCTGCACACAACAAAGATGCAATGTACCAAAAATCACGTTGCTACTTTGTTAAACGAATTTTTGGGGATTGCCTAATAGTAAAATAAATGATTGCTATTAGAGGTGGATAAAAATGAATTTAAGTCGATTTAAAATCGATTATTGCATTTAATAACATCGAGAACTTCGATTATTATAGCTATATAGCTTCCTAATTCTAAAATAATACAACTTAAAAGTTATCTGTTGTCAAGACTATTTTATATAGTATATAGTTTATTTGTATATAGTTTAAAAGTTATTTCTTTAATCGACACTTAATAATTTGATTTAAAATAATTCTTAATTGGGATACACACAATAAATATAATAAAATATTATATAATAAATAACTAAATCGATAGCTATTGTATTGAAATGCCTATGAATTTTCTACCTTTATTTAAAATATCTTTCCGTTTATGTCTTATTAAGCATGACATTGGCAGCTTATTTTATTTAAAGGTTAATTAGCCCTTTAGAAATATAAGTTAATAGAATTTTCTGAAGCAATTTTAAAGGCATATTGACTATTTATAAATATTTCAACAACATTTCAATCATATACTTGCTATATTTAAGTTTTTGTTACAGTTTCATACCGAAAATGTATTGTCAAAGGCTGCTTGGTACAGATTCTAATGAATGCACTTGACTTTCCACTGAAACTGACACAGTTTGCCAAAGTAATTTTATTTACCGATTAATTCATAATTTTCGCCAGATAATTTCTGGCCCAACAAAGTGTAATTAAGTCAGTCTTATCACTTTATCAATTCACGAACGAAACTCCCTCTCTAATTGAATTGAAATGCATTGTTGCCGACCTCGAGGTATTTTCCCCATCACGAAATTTCCATTTCTATTATAAAATCACAAGCGCTGCTTGGGCAAATGTATTCTGCATCGGATTATAATTAATGGCTATGTGGTTGCATCGAAATGTGAAACATAAATTTGGAGTCCTGCAAATCGGATTATCAGGAGAGACCGGTCGGTCATGCATTTTGCATTGACAGGGAAGGAGCGGCCGTCAACATTTCGAATCAACAAAGTGTGGCGGCTGCCTTTATGTATTCAAATGTTTTGCCGCCTGATAAATATTCAACAAATTTCGTATTTCGTATTTTATTTCCACATATTTTACTGCAGGGATTTCGACAGCGTGTGTGCGGCTCTGCAAGGAATTTATTCAAATTATTTTTTATGAACACCAAACAGCAGCGGCATCCACTCCGCGCCAGTGCCCATCCCCATGCCCAGCCATATCAGCTGCCGCATCCGAGATGATGTTCGCGACACACGTGCCGCAGTTGACGAAAATAAATTCGTGGCTCGGCAACCAGAAATTAATAGTTCATCAAGCTGAGGCAAACGCTGACAGATAAATGACGCGACGGCCATCGCCCGTCGAGACGCCAGACGCGAAGGCAAAACAAACCATGTCGCACTACACATATTTTCCAAAAAGGCACTGCTGCCCATCAGTGCTGCCGAGCTGTCCTTTTTCCGGACAGATCGAAGGATCTAAGTCGGATTTCTGATCGTAATTTCCTTAAAAAATAAACTTACAAAAGATAGGTTTGTTTCAATCTAGTCCGCCTTGAAAGCTTGGTAATTTAAAAATTAAAATGTATACCTAAGGCTTTAATATATTATTTACTGAATTCCGTTTAATCACTACTGAAAGTAATTTAATTTAATAAATTCTATACAACTTTCTATAATATTTACTTTAGTTTCCCTAGTGATTTTCCATAGGTTTCTTTCTTTGGAAGACGAGTCTCGTTCCTGAAATAAATTCTTGGCTGGCAGCACTGGCCCATTGACATTCCTCGGGCGCCTGTCTTCCCTTACGGCGACTACATTTAGCATGTTCTTCAAAAATTCTAGCCGGATTCTTTGTTTGTTTTGTTTGTTGCGGCAACAGACATGAATAATTACATTTCTAACATAACTTGACTTTCACTTTATCAGCAATAGATCAACGCAGCGGCCTCCATAAGTCATCTGTGTGGACTGCAGATCGTTCACTTTCTTTTCCCGATTTTTCCAACTTCCCCTTGACGCAACGCGGAAAGTATTACCGCATGCGCCTCCTATACTAGAGGGACATCCACGTAAAGGCCAAATAAAAATATAATGAATAAAGAAGAAATTCCTATACCTATTTTACGGTGACGTCAATTGTCTATTATTTCGCTTTAGTCATAAATTTGACAGGCAGATCTCTGGCGGGTTGGCTGGTTGGTCACTGAAGGAATCGCCGTCATTAGGGCCACAAAGAATTCGGGGAAGAGATCACGAAAAGAGTCAGTATTCGTGTGATGTGAAAAATAATTGGTTTTTCACATCAATGGAGGAATTGAATGGGGTAACAATGGGCATTTATGAATAAAGATGATTTTCTAATACAGAGAAAAGGTTTACTCCCTATTTATTTTATATTAAAAGTTTTAATATGATCAAATCACAGTCTCTTATTAATCAGTTTAGCAAATATATTCATTATTTTCAAGGCTGCTTATGTATATTTTATTCCTCTGTCTAAACCTTAAACTAAATAAATGTATTCTTCTTAATTCCATTTAAGAGTAAGCTAAATTAGTAAGTTCCTAAAGAAAAACCCCATTTATTTATGTTATTTTAACATCGAAATTCTCATCACCAACAATATGCAAATGCCAGCCATGCAACCACATAGAATATGGACATATTCTCCAGAAAAAAACTATGCCGACCCCAATTCAAAATTTAAAGGTTTTTCGGGGAATACAGTTCATGGAGGATGTGGGAATCCCATGAAAATCTGCTCAAATTTAGCCACACAAAAGAAAAATATAGAAATTTTCCATTACGTTTTCAGACATGCTGAGTTGGAATGACGATTGAACATTGAACTTTGAGCACTGAGACTTTGTTGTTATTATTGGTGTGTATGGTGTTGATGGCGATGGTGATGGTGATAATGCCTATGTGGTTTTTGTTAGTGTTTTCGTTTTGGTTATTGTTGTTTTTGTTGACAGTGCAAGGTACACGGATTTATGTTTTGTTGGCAGCACGTTTCCGCCGCGTGAATTTAAGAGAAAAACTCAGCTGTGCCAATATTACCGCACTGTGTGTGGGTGTTCAAGTGAGTCTTTTTGAGTCAGCACATGTTCAGGTGCTCGTTAATACCAGCCATAAATAAGTTCACACGGGGAGTCATCATCAACATCATCATATAGCGACGATCATCGCATAGCACAACATTATTCATTGGGGTTAATAGAACCGTGCGACTTTATCCCTTAAACTTTTGTTGGAAATTAGTAACCCTTAAGAGCTGAAAACCCTTATATGAAACCAAATATATAATGCAGGATTTGATTAATAATTCAATGAGGAGCTTTAGAGATTTCTGTGGACTCAAAATCCATGGCAATATATAATTATTAATATTATATTATATTTTATATATCCCTTATAGTATAGAGGAATATTAAACATGAGAAAAGAAGGCTACCTTAGTTCTTTGATATATAAATGCAGTTCTCCAGGCATAATTTTAACACAAAATTTAAGGACACGACCTTGGTTTCAATAAAAGGCTCTCAAGTTCTGAAGACTTACTATTTTCACACAAAATCCAAAGAGTCTAGTGCCCTAACTTATCCTACTTATTGGTTAGTCTTGGTTAGTACTGATACAGAACGGAAATTTCAATCAAACCAAAAAAAACTTCAAATCAAACTTGAGCAAGGTGTAGAGAGAGAGAGTCACGAAGCAGCAGAGTTTCCCTGAAAATGGCAATGTGTGTGTGCGTTTTTATTAGCTTTTCGGCTTACCGATCGATCGGGGGCTGCATTTGCCTTGTGCGCCGCGTCCCACGGTGCGTATGATGAATGTTGATTGTCGTCGTCGTCTCCGTCGCCGTTGCCGTTGCTCCTTGAATCGGGCTCACTAATCTGCGGCTATAGCTTTTTCTCTACATGCAGGAGTAGCGGTGTACATAGGCGCGGGTGGCATGGGTTCATGTGTATTCCAGTGCCAGCGGGCGTTGGTATCTGTGACATTGAATCGCTATTCCACCGCCGCTCTCTCTCACTCTGATTGTAGTTGTTGGTTTATTGGGCTTTGTTTTTTTCTTTTTTTTTTCTGACTTCTCCGTTGTATTTCACACACACGAACGCACGAGTTGATGGGCCAGGGGCAGGCGGGCGGACATTTCCGCCACGATTTCACATGCTTTCCATCTTTATGTACACAAACACACGCACATGCTCAGGTCACGCCTCGCTCGGGCTCAGCTATTCTACCAACTTGTCGTCGTCGTCGTCGTCTCTGTCCCTTCTCCTCGAGGCGTTTTTAGTTTTAAAAGTCGTGGCTTACATTAGTTTAGGGTTGATTCTTTGTAAAGAGGACGGCTTGACACGCTTTTTTCGATTACATCTAAACATCTTACTGTGGGGGAAACGAGGTCAATGTTACTTGGGGAGGTCCAGAAACTGATTATCCCGAGAGCGATTGGTGAAAAGATAACAATTTCATGTACTTCCGAATGAAGTATTTACTTTTGGGAGATAGATTTAAGTACTATTCCCTCCGATTCGGCAATAAAAGTAAGTAGAAGTCCAATAATAATAGAGGGTTTATAATAAGATGTAAATGGAGCTTTTCTAATCGTTTTTCTTTAAAAATAAACTATTTATAAGCCTTTAAGGGTTATATATATTTAATAAAAATATTTTAACTATTAGGAAACCCATTAATTACTTTCGTAAACTCTAGTTGTACGTTTTAAAGTTAGACAACATTTTGTAATTTGTTAAAGCTGAGAACCTAAAGCAATAATTCCAATACTTGCTATTGTAATTATGTTTTCCAACAACGATATGTATAATAAGTTTCCAGGGACTCCCCCCCATTGTCTTAAATATGCTCAAAGGGATTATGTACATTTTACACTCCCCCCTGCCACAATTATGTATCTTAATGCCTTCGAAAGTTACTTAGAATCTAATAGGCCTTATTATCGCTATTCGGCATTCTTTGCTGCACTCGTTCACTTCGGTTTTGGCTTTATGTAATTGCTCTGCTTCATTAAACAGTTTATGAATTCTTGTCTGCTGCTGTTCTGTTTTTCTCTGTTTTTCAGCTTTCCGCTCCTCCGCTCCTCCGCTCCTCCGTTCCCCCGTCCCCCGCCTGTCGAGTTTCGACTTCAGTGCATTCTTCGTTATTACAATATAAAACACATTTTTGTTACTTGGCCAACAACTTTGGCCATCTGCAATAACAAGACCAAAGGAGCGAAACGAAAAAAAAAGCGGAAAATAATAATAAAAAAAGGCAGAAACGCTTGCTTCGGGCTTCTCGTTTTAGAACAAAAGCAAAAAATACAGAAAGCTTTTAAGAACTGTGGGCCGTTCTTGGGAAATTACTTAAGTTTTCAATGCGTTTTACTCAATTTGACTTTGGGTCGTTGCTGCTGACTTGCCTTCTATCTACCGCACCGCTCGCTCGCACCACCCCGACCCCCTTGCGACTGTTGTCAGAATTGGCGCATTAAGCGCAAAAAATAAAGCGAGAAACAACAAGCAGGAGGGAAAAGGGCCAAAACCCAGAAGCGCCCTAAAGTGGGCTGCCAGCTAACCGAGTTTGTGGAGCCTTATCGCCCAGCCCGTATTAAATAATACGTTAGCAGTCAGGGGCGCAGGCGGGACTCTATCAAAAGGGGGTAAGTCATAGATCAATCATAAGTGATATAGGAGTGTGGATCTTATGAAAAATATATGCTTTTCCAGGCCAGAAACTTCAAAAACAAACTTATCAAGGTAAAATGTACAAAATTCGAGCAAATAATCAGAAGAAGTAACTATATTTTTGGGGAAATTAATTTTGGATTATTTATTTTATGTCAAAAAATCCCAAATTCCTCTGGCTTTAATCAACATTTTGCAGCACTTCCTGCTTATTGCCCAACAGGATTGGTTTCCATTAAATAGAGGCCAACCCCCACCAGAGTAGCCCTTTGGCGGTGCGCCTATGATTGTATGTATTAGAGAGGAGGCGGAGCACATAAAGAGAAGTCAAAATAAATCGATAAATTCTACATAGATACACAGCATCAGCATCAGCAGCGGCAGCAGCAGCACGACGGCAACACCAACGACGGTGGGCAATAAACAGCCTACGAATGGCAGTAGCAAAAACAACACACAACCACAGCAAGAACAGCAACAACAGCAACAACAGCAAGAACAGCAGGGTAAAATGTTTTCGTTTGCCTCCTTGAATTGTCCTTTCAACGGGGGGACTTCCACCTCCCGCCGCCCGCCGCCCGTCGCCCAACACATCCAGCTTCTCATTCAGAGAACCGAATGCGAAAACGAATACGAATACGAGTACGAATACAAATACGAATAGGAATACGAATGGCGAGCCTCGTTCGCTTCGCTGAATGCTGTGCGAGTGTGTGCGTTTATTCGCACGCCTGAATGTCTGCCAGCTCGCACTGGCCTGCGCCTGTGTGCGTGTATCTCGTGTGCCTCGGCAGCGGCAGCTGTATCTGTATCTGTGTATCTGCCTCTGTTGTTCTGTGCTCTGCGTACTGTGTGCTGTGTGTACTCCACTCCGCTCCTGTGTTTCCACATCTCGCTTCGGTTACTTTGCGCGTAAGCAGGTACACACACACACGGAGAGGACTCGCACAGAGTTCGGATGGGAAAAATCAATTAAAATTTAACGCACGTCCCAGGGAGGAGCGGGATTCCTTACGGATCCCCCAGAATCCCGATCCCGGCGACAGTCGTAAAAATACGCCTGCCATTTGAATGGCAAATGGCAATCGCGGCCACCTTAGCAGGCAATTTAATTTGTCTAATTTGAATTTTAATTAAAAACTTTTACGGGTTCAATAACTCGCAAAGCAGCAGCCGAGAGAGAGAGCGAAAAAGAAGTAAACAACAATATTCAAATGGCTTAAATGGAACCCTGGCTGGCTCATTTCCATGTAACAGCTGTCTGTCAGCCAGCTCCCCTCGAAGGAGGTGTCTAAAATTGTTATTCACTTTGTTGCCAAATTAAGTTGAACTTTCCCTGTGTGTGCGGGTATTTTGTGTGACTTTTTAATTGCTTAAATAAAAGTCAATGAAACTGATCCAGGTGGAGGTGGAACTGAGGGGTAAAACTTTTTAACTGGGCTTAAATATATTTAAAGGAGCTCTTGAATATTTTTGGCAGCAGCCACGAGTCTTTCCTCATTCCGCCAAATTGTTTATCGCAGAAGCTATACGCTATACGAAAGCAGTGCATTCCATCAATGTAAACACACAAATCCTTCATATTTTTCAAGATTCACAAATCTCTCGCCAGCGACAGGCACTTTCAATCTGGCAATTGATGGCCTCTAATTACACACGCAATGTGCACGACTTATATATCTGGGCCTGTATCCGTATATCCGTATAGATCCGTATATCCCACATAGATCCCGCTTGGCTTTTACAGCGCCGACAATGTAAATAAACAACCTGCAAAAATTGCACATGACTCTGCCAATATTTGAATGCTCAACGGGGCATCTATGATACCGGGGGACTGCCCCAAGAGAGGCAGACCCACACCCACCCACTGAAACACCCTCCACTCATAAACACACACCCCCTCACACACGCACACTCGCGCCTTGGATGTTCGCTTGATTTATTTTCAATCTTTGTAGGATGTTGTAAAATATTTTAACGACAGCAATTTTGCCCGCTCGCGGATGATATTAAATTTGTGCCATTGGCCATAATATAAAAATTGGAATGGCAGTTCTATTTATTTGCTCGTTCATACGTTTTATATGTTGGATATTTTTACCCGGCGGCGCCTTACTTTTATAGAATTTTAATTCGACTCGATTTTGATTAATAACACGCAAATCTCACAACGTCCTTGAGTGAGATGCTCAATCATCGCGAGCGACCGAGTGACAGTAGGTCCAGAATACGACTAAAAGTACAGCCCCATAATTGTCCGGGAGAAGCCCGTAAATTGCCGTGCAGTAGTACGTTGTCATGGTTATCCCCGGGAGCCGCTCCATCGATCCCAGTTGCATATCTGCATTTCTAAAATTAGACTCAGCTGTTCACGTCCCTTCCCCCACCTGCTGGCTGTGCACTTCTCAGGTGAAGTGGGTGTAGGCAGGACAATACGCGAGGTAAAAAAGGCTGCGTTTTAAATTGCATTTTAAGATAAAACGTGAGGAGTAGTACTCGTCAAAAGAAACTTATAAAGGTTAAAAAGGTGGCTCAGTGTTTAGTAATATAAATTCTAAAAATTATGCCAATCTTTGTTTTGTTTCTTTGGTATTTGATATGGTTTTCTATAAAAAATACATCAGACTTGACTTTTTAGAGCCAAAAGATAGCCTGCGTGAATAAAATGCTAAGAAGTATGCTATGATTTTAAATGAGGTTTTTTAACCGGGTATTAGGGACTATTTAAGCATATGTGCTTTGATTTAACTAAGAAAAACTTTATTTTTTAAGGGAATTTAATTAAAAATCAGAAATAAAGCTAAATCAGAGGAAGAATTCATTTTAGATAAGCTTAAAAAGTCAGAAACCGCTTTTAAGTCTTAAAGAACTGAAAACTAGGTAACAAAGTTCTTCAGAAGCCACTTTCTTAATAATTTCAGTAAATATAAATATTTTGTTAGACTTTCCAGGCCCTCTATAATATTGTTGAATTAAATATTAAAGCAATCTATAATAGTTTTTAGATAATCCCAGTGCTAAACTAACTAAAACCCGGCTGTATGGCGTATAGTTTCATATTTTTCGCCGTGTGGCTAACGAAAAATGGCAAATGCATTGCGATGACATTCAACTTTCGGTCGGTTTGTCAACGGCTAAGTGCCGCTAAATGGGTGAAGGTCAGCGCTG
Organism: Drosophila pectinifera; assembly: GCA_008042775.1. NCBI lineage: Eukaryota > Metazoa > Arthropoda > Insecta > Diptera > Drosophilidae > Drosophila > Drosophila pectinifera. Next base: position 19,864 of record VNKC01004134.1, on the reverse strand, counting down.
CACTGCACTGTGCGATGGCCTCCGCCCTGAGAGCCCCATCCACGTCCTCCTCATCATCAGCAGCGGCGTGGCGTGCTGGAGGAGATGGAAGGCCATTAACAATATGCGGCGGCCTCAAAATCAGCAACTGCAGCGAAGGTAAGCAAACAGGCCATCATAAACACACACACACACACACATACATGCGACACAGATATACACCGCAAGTACATGTATACATTGGATGTGCATGCCCGAAAACACACATACGCAGTGTGGGCCAGGCGACCAAAACAACCCCCGCCCAGCCGCCAATGGTCATGTTTACTCAAACTCAAACACAAATGCTTTCATAATTTCCCATACACACACACACACACACACACACACACACACACAGAGACGCACAACACACAACACACACACAAATACATGCATAAATCTTCAGATGGCGCCATTTCACTCCTTTGGCGAACTATAAAAGCCAGCCAGCGTCTGCTGGCAAGCTCCTCCAGTAACATCAATGTTTTGCTTGTTGTCGTTTGCTTTTCCATTCCCAGAAACCATCCTCTAAGCCCCCACGAACCCCCGGACTCACCCCCAGCCCCAGCCCAGCCTCCAGTCCACAGCCCCCCTGGGCCAGCATCCCTCCAATTACTCACACATTCAACGAGCACTCATTTAAACGAAGCACCCAACGCTTACAGCATAACGTCAAAGTTAACTCGCTGCTGGAGCGCGTGCTTTTGGGGGTTGGGGCGGACGGGGGGCACCCGCTGGCTTCCCCCCGCTTGGAGATGGAGATGGAGATAGAACGATAGAGAGAGAGAGAGAGCGAGAGCGGAGGCAAGCAGTCGTGCGTTCGTGCCGTTCGGTCGTGCGTCCCGCATCGCGCATCCTTTGCCACTCAGGCTCTCTGGCAACAATGCTCGCTGATGATGTACAATGGGCCGGAATGGCGAAATCATCGAGCTAAATGGGGGAACTCCCAGGAACTTCTATGCAGAGTCAGGAGGAGAACATGATTTGTGGGAATAATCTAATTGTTTCCAGGAATCACGGGATATTGAACAGAAATAAATGCATTGCGAAATTAGCTTTAAAAATCTTGAGAATCGAAGAATAAAGTGTCACATTGCTTACAAGGATTTTGTAATAGATTGCAGAAATAAATTGAGCATTTGTAGAAGCGTTTTTTTTTTAACCGAATAGAACTGATTTATCATTTGTTAATATGTTCATTTGGCAATGAATTTGAGTGTATTAGGATCCATTTTATTATTTTATTTATTAAGTTCCGACATTAATTTAAATTGAATACAGAGACATTGCAATTAATATATTACAATTAACCTTGGATTCTTAAAAACACAAATTACTTCCATAAAATGCTCTGTCATTTATCAGTAATCTTTACATATTCTCAGGTTCTATAATAAGTCCCACATATTATCAAATTATAATTTTAGATTTTAATTTAGTTGGAATTTTATTTCTAACTTTTAAAGACACTATTAAAACATTTATACCAACTTGTTTCTAATTCAGATAAAGTATATAATTTATTGCTAACAATTAGACTATTGATTGAATAATATAAATATACATATTATTAGCACAACTAAGGATAACTATTCTATTGAATTCAATTAGTTTAAAGAGTAGAAAGAATTCCCTTTAAAAATGAATAGACATTAAAGACGGTTTCAAAATAGAAAAATTACAAAAAGATTCTGGTTGTGGTAACTTAATGCAAACAAAAGCACCTAAACATCTTGTTAAAGAGAAGTCGCAAGGTTATATATATTTTTCAGAAGGAAGCCATTTCTTCCTGATCATAAATTGAGCGTGAATACCAGCAGTTATCCTCTAGACTCCGGTGAGAATTCTAGTGCAACGCAAGTGGTAAGTAAGCCGATGCTTCAGAGGCCTCTTGTGTACCTCAAACTTTACAACAAAACATTATTAGGGAATTCAAATTCATGGCCTCTCTCTAACTTTATTTCAGAATTCTAAACTTTCTGCAACACACCACTGTATCACGCACAACCACCCACCCACACACACACATGCTGACAAACTCATTATTGGTACATTGTAGTGGCATTGTCAGATACGGGTACATTCCATTAAAGCGTTCCGAATGTTGTTACGGAATTGACACAGTGTGCAATCGTCCTTTGGCATCCTCCCATTCCCATACCCATCCCCCCACCGCCGCCTTCCCCATCCCTCATGTATCCTTCGTTTCGATTCCTTTTCTCTTTTCTGCTTTGCTGTTTTTCCTCATTTTTCTTCCTTTCTTTAGTTTTCTTTTTTTTGTGCGAAAATTTACGGGCGTAGATTTGTGTGTGTGCGAGTGTATGTGGGCTACTATGTTAAAAGTTTGAGCGGCCACACCCCCTGCCGCCCCTTTTGGAGCACGAACAACACAGCAACTTGTTTGTGTACAGTGAGTCTGTGTGTGTGTGTGTGTGTGCGTGTGTGAGTGTGTCTCTTGGCAAAGTTTTTGGCTACTTTTATTTTTTGGTTGTTATTTAATTGTGTTTGTGTTGTTGCCTCTGTTGTTGTTGTCTCGTGTTTGACTTCTGAGTTGTTGTCGCTGTCATCGCCGAAGCTGCGATGCTGCAGCCACTGTTGTTGTTGTTCTTGGTCGTTGTTGGCCGATAACTTTCGTTTTAACTGTCAATGAAGGCAATTGAAAGTTGTCCCGATTGTTGTGAAGCCACCAGAAATTATGTATTTGGCCTTTAAAGGCAGGAATTCCCACTCAGCTAAGCGATTCTTTAATTTAAGGTCATGTTTTCCAGGGCTTAAGCACGGGGGAACCCCATGCGAGATGATAGTAAGGCACACACACTCACGAGCACAAGCACAAAACGTGAAACTATAGCAGCCAGCTGGGCGTCCGACTTGACTGTGGTTATGCTATAGTAGGTACATATATATCCCTAGTACATTGTATAGCTTCCCCCAACAACACCACCGCCCCGACATTGTAGATATGTACATAGATACGCAGAGTCACATAATCCCGACGCACACACACAGGCACAGCCGAGGGAGTCCTGCGAGGGAGCGTGGGAGCGGGAGGGATGATGGCCGAAACACAGTTAGCAATTTACTGTATTGTATTATGTATGAATTTTCGTGTGTGGCATTACATCTTCAATGTTTTTTAATACCATCTCGCCACCGGGAAGAAAAGAGGTGAAGCCCCGAAAGTCCTTGCAATTCATCCTCAGTTGTTATACACACGAATGCACAGCACAGTATTCGCCAAACTTTAGAACTTTTTGAGAGATTTTTGCTGTCAACTATTTTGGCCAAGAACGAAAAAGTTACAAAAATCAATGCGGGGGGAGCAGCGCCTCAGCTCATCAGCTCTTCTTTTTCGATTCTGATTCAATTCTTCGACTCGTTTATTGAATTTTTTGATTTTCACCAGCACTTCATTGGTTTTTCTTTAGCACAGACCTTTGTTGTTTTGTTGAAAATTATTGAAATATCATTTATAATATGTATACAGCATATATACACGCGTTTATTTATTTATACTTGTGTATACGCATCGAGTTTTGAACGTTAAAAGTTTAGTTTAGCTATGCTTCATCGCTTCTTTTGTTTTTTATTATTTTTCGCCATCTACTTTGTCTATTTTTTGTATTATTTTGTATTGTTGTTAGTGTAGAAAAAATTAAAAATCGCGCCGTTGGTATAAAAATGTCTTTCAGCTAATGCGATTTTAACGTTTTGCATGCGAACCAACAACTATTTTGGCCAAGTGCGCGCTGCCAAAGCAGAAGCTCTCCCCCAGCATCCGAGCAGTGGACCGACGGATGCCGATGGACGATGCTGAGAACTTTAGATACTCGCACTCTGAGATACGCGCACGAGCGAGAAGCAGATACTCCTTGCTCAATGTTTTGGTGCTGGCGCTTGCGCCATCTCCTTCTCCTCGCCAGGCATTGCCAGCCTCCATTCGGCAGATGTGCCATTCACAGCGGTTGCTCGGATGCTGGCGCGCGCGCGTTTTTCAAATCACTTAGGAAAGTGATTTCCTGCCCTGGAAATCTCGGGGTAATTAGGCTGCGTTTATGACTTAACTGGAAGCGTGAAATCGGGCGCGGCAACAACAACGGTTAGTGGTAGAGAGGGAGGAGCAGTACGGCGGCTATCACGTGAAGAGCTCGCGTGTAGGAAAGGCAGGCAGACGCACTGAGATCCGGTGGACAGACACGGGGCAGGCAGGCAGCCGACGCCCGGCTCTTGATGATAACGATGGGTGCTGAAAAACATCAGTTTTTCAAATAACAACTACTGTGAAGACTCGCTGGGGTTGGTTTACAATTTAATTCAAAAGTTTCTTGCGAATATTTAGTATTTTTACAGAATTTTTCGGTCTTGGAGAAGATTGTTAGACCTTAAAAATTGTACTCAAATATATACAACTTCTTTTCTGGATGTAAAGTACAAAGCAAATCGATTGCACTATTGTATAATATTAGTTTGCATGATTAATAACGGAATAACCAACCACATTGAAACAAAAGTATACACTATTCCTTACCATCTACAGATCTATATCCTTCCCGATGTTTTATGTCTGGACCATTAAAATGATTACGCTTTGGACTCCCAAGCTCCTGAATAATCCATAATGTGATCCCGTAAAAGGGAGAATATTTTCCTAAGAACTATGGCTAAGTATTCAGTACAGCAAAGTCAGGTATCTCCTCAGGGAGGGTCCACTGTGCCCTGTTCCCTTTACAGCAAACCAAGCCGGCGAACACCGAAGACAGCTTGTGTTTTCCTTTATCAGCCGGCGGTCAGGTCGATGGCGGCAGAACCGTGTTATGAAATCTCAGGGCTGCTCCGCGAACGCTATAAATACTGCAGGTCTCGTGCCAACCAACTATCAGTGCCAGAGGAAACGTGCCGGGCAACGTACAGCCAGCTCAGCTCAACTCAGTAATAATCCGCATAACAATGAGGCTGCAGTTCTCCTTGTTGTGCCTCGGCCTGAGCGCCCTGTTCAGCGGAGGAGGTAGGTGTTTCGGTACGTCATCGAGATCAACGCAGAAAACTAACTAGCAACTGTACTCTTTCCGGTAATTAATAGCCACCTCCCACGAGTCCGAGAGGCGGATGCATCCTGTGTTTTCCCTGGTGGGTTCCAACCCCCTGGGTAGCCGCTCCAAGCGAGCCATGCCCCAGATCGTCTTTGATGCCATAAAGGCCGAGGAGCGCTATGCCGAATACTGGCAGGGACTGGCGGCCCAAACCCTGGAGCAGCAGCTGGAGAGCAAGCTGAGGCTCAACACCCAGCTGGCCCGAAATGTGATGCTCTTCATCGGCGACGGAATGTCCATACCCACGATAACGGCCGGTCGGGTTTACTTGGGCGGCGAGGAGCAGCAGTTCGCCTTCGAGCAGTTCCCCTATGTGGGTCTGAGCAAGACCTATTGCGCCAACATGCAGGTGGCGGACTCCGCCTGCACGGCCACCGCCTATCTGGGCGGTGTCAAGGCCAACTACGGCACCATCGGGGTGAGTGCGGCGGTGCAGTTTAAGGACTGCCACGCGCAGGCGCAGTCCGCTCACCACGTCGCCTCCATTGCGGCCTGGGCTCAGAAGCAGGGAATGGCCACGGGCCTGGTGACCACCACGTCGGTTACGCACGCCTCGCCGGCGGGCGTCTATGCTCACTTGGCCAACCGGAACTGGGAGAACGATGCCGAGATCGTGAAGGATGGTGGAGATCCCATTCTCTGTCCAGACGCCGCAGTCCAGCTGATAAACAGTCCCGTGGGTCAGAAGCTAAACGTGATCATGGGCGGAGGCCGCGAGAATTTCCTGCCCGAGAGCGTCACGGACAGCAGTGGAGCTCCTGGACGCCGCCTGGACGGACGCAATCTCATCAAGGAGTGGAAGAGCCAGCACACAAATAGTGCCCATTACGTCGAGAACCGGAGGGAGTTGCTTGATCTCTCCAATCACACCTCGCGAGTGTTGGGCCTGTTTGCGCCCTACCACATGGCCTACCACCTGGACGCCAATCCCAGCGAGCAGCCCACGCTGGAGGAGATGACCCAGGCGGCCATGAACGTGCTGGAGCGCCAGAGCGGCGGACGAGGCTACTTCCTGTTCGTGGAGGGTGGACGCATCGATCACGGACACCACGATACCCTGGCCCTGCGGGCCATCGACGAGACGGCGGAGTTCGACAAGGCCGTAAGGTTCGCCAGGAGTCACACCAGCACCGATGACACTCTGATCGTGGTCTCCTCGGATCACTCCCACACCATGTCGCTGGCGGGCTACTCCAGCCGGAAGAACGACATCTTTGGGATCAACGACGGACAACTGGCCTCGGATGACCTGCCCTATGCCACCCTCAGCTATGCCAATGGCCCCGGCTACGATAGCAACTACCTGAGGGAGGGAGGCGCCGTGAAAAGGAAAAACCTGCGGGCCATCAATATGAAGAACAAGGACTTTATGTTCCCCAGCACAGTGCCCCTGGAGTCGGAGACCCATGGCGGCGACGACGTAGCCGTCTTCGCCAGTGGACCCTACGCCCAGCTCTTCACCGGAGTCTATGAGCAGCACTTTATCCCGCACGCCCTCGGCTATGCGGCCTGCCTGGGTGAGAGGAACATGTGCGCGGATGGGGGCATCGCCAGGCGGCCACGTTGATGCTGGATGGAGATTGTATTATTCTCGTTTAAGAGAGCAGCCACTAGATTATGATAATTAGTTAAGGGGAGGGGAAACAGTTTGATTTGTATTAGAACACTTAAGAATATACAAAATAGTCGTAAAATTTAAATTTGATGCTTTTTAACCCGGGACTTATCGGCAGTTCCCTCTGCATATATCGATAACTCGATATCGATAGCACCCCTAGTGAAGATTTCCGTAATTCGCGCCGACGGTCACACAGCTAAAGAGCACAACAAAATACGTATTTTTCTGCCCACAAAAGTGTCGAAAACCAAGCTGAGGCAGCGCTGCAGGAGACCATATCCGATGTAAACGGTTAACTTAAGTGAGTAACAAATATCGGAGCAACAATTCATCACATTTGCGCAGTTTGCCAGCCGCTGAATAATCTTCCCAGCCGACTGTGCATGCGTGTGTGTGCGTGTGTGAGCAACCAGTTTCCTTGGCTCCGCGACTTGCGCTTCTCGGATTCCCATGTGTGTATGTAACGAAAACAATAACACTTTGCACACGCAGAGCTGAAACATTCCAAAAGTTGGTCAATTCCGTCCGCATCATCTTCTTCAGCATCAGCAGCGGTAGCCTAATGCACAGCGGTTACGTTGGCTAGCCAGCTAGCAGCCAGCTTGATTTATTAATAATTATTGCCCATTGCCGACCTGTGTAGTAGTGGTGACTTCAATTGTTGTCGTCATTCACCTTGAATCTTGAATCCGGGCAAGGTAAGCGTCCAAAAGTCGCTCCGAATATATCGCCACGCTCCATTGAACGCAATGAGATGCCCTATAAAGCAGTCGTAAACGATTTCACATCCCATGTGCTTAGTTCCATCATGGCTTTCAGCAGTTACACGTCGACAAGACAATTGCTTGGCCAGCGCGATGGCTTATCAGCCGCTGCACAGGATCCACCGATAGCCGCGCCATTTCTAATCACAGATTATGACTTGAAACAAATGGGATATATGTATCAAGAGGCACACCGTTGTTGAGTCCATTCCAATTGTGTATTGTCGATAAGAATATGCCTGTAATATATTCTGACAGAACTTTTCATTTGAAGTGTTTAATATCGAATAATTGACCACAGTGAAGTTATATACAATTAATATGTCTTACCTATGGTGTTCCCACTCTATGGGACTCTACAGATTTAGAGCTTGGATAATCGCTGTTTGGTTACTTAATAATATAAATTAGGAGTTCCCTTTTTTTCCTATAAGCCTGCTTGTTGTTTTCTAATTTCTAAGCCTTTTGATGTCTTTCGAAGCGGCCTACTAAGGTTTATAAAGATCGCATCTTTATATATAGTGAAAACGCTTGCAAAATTTTTTCGCATTAAAATGATGCAACCAGCCGAAAAAGGCTATTAAATTAAAAGATAATTGTGAAATACTCTTCATTTCAATACAACCTATAAATGTGGGTTAATTTAATTTTGGGACTTTGAAAATCTCCTTTTAAATACGTTTTTCGGAACGTTAAGTCAAATAAAATATTTAGTATATCAGAATGGGATTTTTTGGCTTGACAACCAGATGTCTTGTGGATTTCAATGACATTAGAGAGTGCCAAAACATAATCCACAAAGACTTGATTTGAAAATAGCTAGGAAAAGCCTAAACATTTCCTTGTGTTTCTACAGGTGAAAATCATTGTATCGGCTATAAAGATCGATGTTACTCCAGCTTAATATTTGCTTATTTTTGAGTAAACATTCAGCGAGATTTCGTTTTTTCGGGTATTAATTAGCTTGGAAAGATTTCAGTGGCATCCCAAATCCATTCATGCATATATATTAACCCAATTCCCTATGACTAATTCATAGCATCTTGGCGCTGCCAAAATTTCTCTCTAATTAATTCTTAAACAACATAACACAACAATGGATGCAGTAGAGACCCCCTCCTATTGGGTGCAAGACCTTTAAACTGATTAATCGTCAATTTTGATACACTCACACATGTGCAGCGCTGAGTATTTTCTATTATTAATTGCTGCTTTGCCAGCACCGATCAAAGTTTCGATTGCTCTTGGTTTCTCTCTGTGTTTTTCTCACTCTCTCTCTATATTTCTCTTTGTTTTGCCATTTGTGCTCGGGTTTTTGGCTCAGTTGTTGTTTTTGCTTGGTTTGTGCCACAGTAGCGGGGACTCACAATCCGGTGAGTGATTGAAAAGTCATGGAATTAAAATTTTATTACACAATTGTGACGTCTCTGCACGTCACATTGCCTTTATCTTTCGCTCTGTGTTGAGCACATTCGATTGAACTTTGTTTCCACAGGGAAAGTCTTAAAGAATTATTTCTCTTTGCTATAGATTAGCTCCCTCCAAATACAGACATGTGAATACAATCAGCTGTGACATAGAACGCATCTTTATTTGCAGTGAGTTTCATGTAAATATTTACATAAAAATGCATTAGCAATAACGCTAGAGATTCCGTTCCCATAGGGGATTCTATATACAGTAGATGTCGGTTAAAAGACGAGACAAAAAATAAATAATACAAACATAATGTATTAAAATGTTTGCAATACTAAACAATACGGTAAGGGATATCCTAAAATCTATTTTCTTTAAAGAACATAACTAAATACTCAAAGCCTAAAGGATCTTTTTAAATATAAAACTTTAAAGCTTACTTAATTGCATGCAAACAATCTTATTTTTAAGAGATATTTTCTCTTAACGGGAGACTGACTCATAACCGAAATCTACTGTCTCTCTGACTAAAAGCTAATTATTCAGCTACACCTCTCATCCCATCGATGCAATTGTTTCCAGCTGCGGCAGGTACGGGGGCAGGGTGTCCAGTACGCCCGCCACTCGATCGAAGCTGAGGGCATGGCGTGGTGAGGTCATCAGCTGACGCACTCCGAATGCCACGTCCTCGCAGCTGCTCCGTTCGCTCGGCTCTAGCTGCCAGCAGTTGAGCAGCAACTGATACAGATCCCCGTAGACGTACGCCGGCTGGGCGGGACGCACTGCTGCCCGAATGGCCTCGAGGAGCTGCTGGCTGTTGGCCACTACGTTAGCATACGGAGTACCGCCTAGGGAGCAGCATTCCCAGGCCACGCAGGCCAGTGACCACACATCGGAGCGGGCGGAGTGATGCTGTTGGTGACGCAGCACCTCTGGGGCCATCCATCTGCTGTGGTCAGGCTGCTGGCGACTGGTGTTCGTGAACTGCAATGGTCCAAAGATGCTTAACTTCAGCTTGGACTCACTGGTTACGAAAATACTGTGTGAGCAAAGCTGACGATGCACCACGTGGCAACTGGTCAGATATGACATGGCACTGGCCAGTTCGTAGATCCACTGCAGCACCAGCTGCTCGGAGAGGGAAGTGATGCGCGGAGAAGGCGCCATCAGACGACTCTCCACCAATCTACGCTTGAGACTCACGCGCTGCTGCTCGAAGATTAGGTAAAACCAATCTGGACTAGCTGACACTCCGTAAAAATCCAGCAAGTGCTCCTGGCGCTTCATTTGCGAAAGCTGGCGCATCTCTCTTAGCAACTGCGCCTGAGTTATTCCATTCAGGTCGTCCAGACAGAGCACGTGCAGAGTGCAATCCCGAATTGTGTCGTTCGTCGAAACCTTTCCCGTTATGATCTCTCCGAAGCGTCCGTCCCCGATCACATCATTCACATTTAGGCGCAAGGCATTCCTCGGTATTCGCTCAAATCCCTCCACCAGCTGTTGCAGCTGATTCTTAAAGTTTTCCGGCGAATGTGGCAGTGGTTCATCCTCCACCAGGTAGCCATTATTCTCTCTCTCAATGATCGGCGTTTGCAGTGTCATCTCGTGGCCATTACGCCCAGTCAATCTCCGTCCCCGGCAGGTCTTGTAGCGCAGATAGAAGTAAGCGATGAGGCTGAGCATCAGGCAGGTGCCAAAGATCACGCAGGTAACGGCCAAGGCGACCACCGAGGACTGGCCCTTATCGAAGGTGGCATAACTAAAGTCGTCCAGCGAGGACACGTGTTGGTCGTGGGTGCCACGGCTGTACAACGTCTTGGTCACGCCCTCGAGGGTGCTCACCTAGAAGCAAAATATCAGTTCTATAGCAGTTACCCCATTCAAGTCAATGCATTACTCACCACTCCCAGACTGATGTGCACATGGGTGTTCGACTGATCCAACGGCGCATTATGATAGCGTCCGTATCGCTTGCCATCGCCCACCACAAAGCTACGAGTTTGGTTATCCTCCGGTCGGTCGTAGTCCAACGCCGCAGCTATATAGTAAGGCACTCCATCCTGCTGCGCTTTCTGCCAACTGCCCAGGAGTTGGGCATCGAAGGGCTGGCTCAGCGCGTTATCCACATACTCCACGATGATGAGAAGCTGAGTCACCGGTCCATTGTTATTCCGTACGGGTGAGAGCTCGACGGTGACAGTGCGATCGGTGCGGTTAAGAATCTTGGGCTGCGCCGGAGCCGGACTAGGCAGACCCACCTAAAATATTAAAGTTAATGGTTTTGTAGAGCAGTTTCTTCACTTTTCAAGCCAAACTCACCTCTGTGCTGGCCTGCAGCGTTGCCTGCCCGCACTCTGTCTCTCCTTGCGGCTGCTCCCGACAAATGGCACGTACGCTGACGTTGTACAGCGTAGCTGGCTGCAGATCCGTGAGCTCGAACTTGGTCTCCGAGCTCTGCACAATGAACTCCGGTTGCCGGAAGGCGGGCAGTGAAGAGAACGTCTTTAGGACGTGGGCGCGAATACGGAAGCTGGCCAGCTGCTGATTTGGCAGAACTGCCTCCGCTGCTCCTGCGAGAAGGAGTTTCCTCGGTTCGTAGGCGTCCCAGGCGACCGTGATGCTGTTTTCGGTCTTGTTTTCCACTCGCAGGTGGTGGGGCGCCGGTTGTCTGGTCAGCGTAGTGGAGTAGTAGGAGTGAACGCCGACGCCGCCGCAGTACTGTGCCTTGTTGGCCAGGCACCGCGTGTTGCACAGCTGCTCGTCCTGCTGGTCCTTGGGCTCGAGGACGTTCGCGCAGAAGCACTTCTCTGCCGCCAGAACGGCATAGTGGTGTTCCTGGTGCTCGCAGATTTCGATGCATGTTTGTGGGGTCTTGGCGTACACGGATTCGTGCAGCAAATCCGTCCTAGCAGTGTAGCATCCGACGTAGTAGTAGACCTCGTTCTCTGGAGCGGAAGCTACTCCTGGCAGTATACAACACATGGCCACGAGGCCGAGCAGCAGCAGAACTGGGCGGTGTCCGCTTCCAAATCCGCGCGTTTTCAGCTCCATGGCGACTAAGTGGCGTATGGCAAATGAGCACCTCCTGTGCAACGGCCGCCCTGATTGGGACTAATTAAACACAGCTTTTTTTTCACGGGCACCCAATTTAGGCGAATTAAACGATTATTCTTTTTCCCCGCTCAACATTTTTCCAAGCACTCTGTTCTTTTTCTGCTTCTTCTTCCGCCGCCTGTGTTATGTTGTTGCTGTTGCTCTCGGCAACCGTTTCCAGTTGACTAATCGCTGGGCACAACTGTTGCTGTTACTCTTCAGCCTCGTTGTTTACATCGCTTCAGAAGGCCGTGGTCGGGCAGTGCAAACGGGACGGCTACTGGGGCAGCTTTGGCATCCGATCGCTGGGGTATATTGGACCTGCTCACACACCTGCTTAACAAGCCGAGCTCTGGCAGGTAGGCACGGCATTGCCAGGTGTGTTTTGGTTCCCATTTGAAATCTGTGAATCAGCGCGCCAACGCCGACCGCAATGTCCAATTTAATTATGTGGCAAAGTGTTAATTGGACAGACGCAACTTTGCTAACGTTGCAGCTGCCAGTTGTCCCACCAGCAATGCCCCACTCTGCCTCTCTGCCTCTTCTTGGGGCTTGCCATGTGGGCAGTGAAAGAGAGCGGCGGCGCTCTCAGCGATCGCCTAGCCATTGCCTCTCTCTTCCACTATTCCATTGACTAAGCCAGAAGGTGACTTGCGTGTTGCTTGTGCAGTTTGATTTGGTTGACAGTCGCGCTGGTCGTGTTGCTGCCGCTAATTCCGATTTCTATTCCCATTCCCGATTCAATTCAGTTCAATTAAGAGCCAGCATAGCTTTTTTCGGGGCTATAATCGCGTGTCTGGCATAATTCCCCGATCTGCTGTCACTGCTCTCCTTCAGTATTGTTGTTGCTGCTGCTGGTACGCTCTTTGTTTTGGCTGCGCTTCCAATTAGAATTCAAGTCACCGGCGGTCAACTGCGTAGTGCGACCAAAGTTGTCGACGTCATCACGGCGCAGCAAATGAAATTAATGTTAATTTTAATGTGCTTCGGTCGGTCGCTTGTGCCCGTACTTTCAATTGTGGTGAATGCGTTTAACTCTATTTGGGAACCCTTTGTAGTGGATATATGTATAAATGGGTCTTAAAAACACTTTAAAAATTAAAACAAAAATGTAAGAAAGTTATGCTGTCAAGAAGCCCTCAAATATGTATACAAATTTTTGAGTCGGCAATTTAATACCCTAATTTTTTAGACAAGTCAGACCTAAAAATATCCATAACTAAGCCTAAACAGCCTTAATTTCAATTCGGAAAGCTTTTCCATGTTAGTTTTTATTTGGGTAATTAATCTGCATACTTAGTTTGAAAATTAAGAAAAATAAATTTGTAGTCAATTTTTGACATTTTTAATGATGTAACCCCTTATAAAATTTTGAAAAATTGCCAAAAATTTTATTAAAATTTTTATTAGGTTTTTTATGCTTAAATAATTGGAATTTTAACGGCGAATCGATAAATGTACGGCATTTGGCTATCATTTAATTATTAGCCAAATTAAGCTCTCAAGAAGTCCTCAAATATTCGCATTTTTGTGTCGGCAATTTAATACCCTAATTTTTTAGACAAGTCAGACCTAAAAATATCCATAACTAAGCCTAAACAGCCTTAATTTCAATTCGGAAAGCTTTTCCATGTTAGTTTTTATTTGGGTAATTAATCTGCATACTTAGTTTGAAAATTAAGAAAAATAAATTTGTAGTCAATTTTTGACAATTTTAATGATGTAACCCCTTATAAAATTTTGAAAAATTGCCAAAAATTTTATTTAAATTTTTATTAGGTTTTTTATGCTTAAATAATTGGAATTTTAACGGCGAATCGAGAAATGTACGGCATTTGGCTATCATTTAATTATTAGCCAAATTATGCTCTCAAAAAGTCCTCAAATATTCGCATTTTTGTGTCGGCAATTTAATACCCTACTTTTTTAGACAAGTCAGACCTAAAAATATCCATAACTAAGCCTAAACAGCCTTAATTTCAATTCGGAAAGCTGTTCCATGTCAGTTTTTATTTCAGTAATTAATCTGCATACTTAGTTTGAAAATTAAGAAAAAATAAAGTTGTAGTCAATTTTTGACAATTTTAATGACCCCTTATAAAATTTTGAAAAATTGGCAAAAATTGTATCTTAAATTTTTTTTATGTATTTTATGCTTAAATAATTAAAATTTTTACGGCGAATCGGAAAATATACGGCATTTGGCTATCATTTAATTTTTGACCAAATTATGCTCTCAAGAAGCCCTAAAATATACGAATTTTTGAGTCGGCAATTTAATACCCTAATTTTTTGGACAAGGTAGACTAAAAAATAACCATAACTAAGGCAACACTGCCTTAATTTCAATTCTTTTTATTTGGTTAATTCAAAGTGATAACAAATAAAAAGCATTTATGATAGAAAGCCGTTTTACTTTATATTCAGTTGTGAAAAACAGCTGTTTCCATGCGTGACAAGTTACTACTCATTGTGATAATTCTTTTTTATTGAATTGGCTTATTTTACTTATACATCAACAGGCAATTCATTCGAGTTTTATATTGTTTATTGCCAGTCATTGGTAGCGTGCAGACTTATCAGCCAATAATATACTTTGATAGTTTTATTTCAGAGATAAAATGAGAACTTATTTTTATCATTTGATAGGCAAGTAGTGCTTACGACTAATAAAGGTAATTTCTATCATTATCTGTGTATACATAGTGATATTAAGATGCCTTTAAGGAAAGATACCTTTAAAAGTTTTTTGCCTTTTCAGGCACTGATAAGTTCTGGTAATTTTTTACCTACCTTTGTACAAAGTACATTCATTCAGCCAAACATATGAACATATATCCCACGCACCTGAACAATCCGATTACATGATGCGGCTGCCGCTGCCGCTGAAATCCTCTGACAAAGCGGAGCCAGCGCATGGTTAGATTTATTTTTGGCCGCCTCTCATAATTGCAGGCCGTCCGTCGCTCGTGTCCCGTGGCTGTGCCAAAATTAAATGAACTCGCAGAGGCTTGCGCAATTACCGCTGGCCGGGACTCGCTTTGTTCCCCTTACCTTCCGTAACTCGCTTGGAAATGGGAATGAAAATGCTTGGGAAGAGCATAGTAAACAGTTTCTCGTTATTTACTTTTTCTGTTTTGTTTCTTGTATTACAGCTGACACTTTTACAAATCCCCTCACACGAATAACAACAATTTGGTCGGATATTAACAAACGGAGCGCTGCACTCTTCCAAGACACCGACACCAGGACACAACCACAAAACAGCTCAGCAGGATCGCAGGAGAGCAGGCGAAATTTGCAGAATGGTCGGCTCGGCAGTGCAGGTAATCAACGCCTCCGAGGAGCACACGTTCGTGCTCAACGAGGAGGCGCTGAGCGAGGTTCTCATGCGCGACGAGGTGAAGGACCGGTTCGTCTGCGTCGTCTCTGTGGCGGGAGCCTTCCGCAAGGGCAAGAGCTTCCTGCTGGACTTCTTTCTGCGATACTTATACTCAAAGGTGGGTCTTTGATATTTTTTTGTAAGCTTAATTTCTAAGCCTTTGTTTTACTCACTCGTCTTCAGTATGTACACCATGATGCCTCGGATTGGCTGGGTGATGAATCAGATCCTCTGTCCGGATTTTCTTGGCGCGGCGGCTCCGAGCGCGATACCACCGGCATCCTCATGTGGTCCGACATATTCCTGCACGACTACCCCAGCGGCGACAAGATAGCCATCATCCTGCTGGACACACAGGGCGCCTTCGATAGCCAGAGCACGGTGCGGGATTGTGCCACCGTCTTTGCGCTCAGCACGATGCTGTCGTCGGTGCAGATATACAATCTATCACAGAACATCCAGGAGGACGACCTGCAGCACCTGCAGCTCTTCACCGAATACGGACGCCTGGCTCTGGCCGACACTGGCAAGAAGCCCTTCCAACGCCTTCAGTTCCTTGTCCGCGACTGGAGCTTCCCCTACGAAGCGGAGTACGGGGCTCTCGGTGGCGACAAGATACTGAAGAAGCGACTGGAAGTTTCTGACAAGCAGCACCCAGAGCTGCAGTCCCTGCGTCGCCACATCTCGTCCTGCTTCACAGAGGTGGCCTGCTTCCTGATGCCGCATCCAGGACTGAATGTTGCCACAAATCCCCAGTTTGACGGCAAACTCAAGGACATCATGCCCGAGTTCAAAAACAGCCTGCGCTCCTTTGTACCCATGCTGCTGGCGCCGGACAATCTGGTCTACAAAGAGATCAGTGGCCAGCGAGTTCGGGCCCGCGATCTCATCCAGTACTTCCAGTCCTACATGAACATCTACAAGGGCAACGAGCTGCCCGAGCCGAAGAGCATGCTGGTGGCCACCGCCGAAGCCAACCATCTGACTGCCGTAGCCGCCGCTAAGGAGCTGTACCAACAGCTCATGGAGGAGGTCTGCGGCGGCACTCGGCCGTACTTAAGCACCGCCCACCTCGAGACGGAGCACAATCGGGTCAAGGACAAGGCCCTCTTCCAGTTCGCCACCAAGCGCAAGATGGGCGGCGAGGAGTTCACCGAGAAGTTCCGCCAACAGTTGGACGACGATCTCGAGGACGTCTTTACCAACTATCGAGCGCACAACGAGAGCAAGAACATCTTCAAGGCAGCCCGTACCCCAGCTGTGTACTTCGCCTGCGCCGTCATCATGTACATCCTCAGCGGGATCTTCGGGCTGGTGGGCCTCTACGCGTTCGCCAACTTCTGCAATCTGGTCATGGGCGTGGCGCTGCTCACGCTGGCCCTGTGGGCCTACATCAGGTGGGTGTTTGCTGTTTTGAAAGTTATTCTTATGAACTTGTGGTGTAGGGATACCTAAACTAGGTGGTAATTTATGGCATAGCCAAGTGAACTTGGCAATTCTCGCCTTTCGGTGTTGCTGATCAAAGCAATCGAAGCTTTTTATTCATTCAATAGCGTTAGGAAACTCATTTAAATATCCAAGCCAACGTGTAAAAATGTTAGACTGACATTTTGGGCATGTTACTCTATGTTCAAAGGTTAACTATTTGGATTTAGCATATAATATTTTACTGGATTAACTATAACTGACCGTATCCTTTCGTTTTCAGATATAGCGGCGAGTTGAGTGACTTTGGCGGCAAGCTGGATGAGTTTGCCACGCTCATGTGGGAGCGGGTAAGACCCTATATAGCCATTCTCTTGGTTACAAATATATAATTTATTAATATCTTTATTCATCTCAGTTCATGCGACCCATCTACCATGGCTGCATGGAGAAAGGTATCCAGCATGTGGCTACGCATGCGACCGAAATGGCCGTGGGCGGCGCGGGCAGCTACCGGTCCCAGACATCGGTGAATGCGTCCAACGGCAAGGTGAAGCGCTCATGAGAATACGCCCAAGGAGTGCAGCACAAGACGCAGCAACAGCAGGTGTCTCCGCCGTCGGCGACTAACAACTGCAATAATAACAACAACAACAACAATAACAACAACAATGTGGCATACAAATCAAACAAGAGCAGCAGCAACAGCAACGAGGCCCGTGGTTTCATCCACAACATCTGGCGGAAGTTTAGCAGCAGCAGCAGCAACGAATCAATGGCCAAAGCCACCATCCCAAGCCCATTAGCCTCAGGCCCAGCCCCAGCCCCAGCCAATAACCTGGCGCCCAACAGTCGTAAAAAGCGCAAAGCAAAGCGCAACTAAGTGTCTATGGACCCCGACCAGTAGACTGGTTAAAAGCCTGATCAGGATTGAAATGAAGTCGCCCCCCTCTGATAATTTGTATAAACCGATAACTTTCTAAATAGTGTGTGAGAACAAAAACCAGAAACACAAAATGTCTAGCTATTAATTCCCCTGAAAGGAAGTTGTTTTTATATATTGCATTAAATTGAAGTGTAGTTGGTCTATATTACGTATATATTTAAGGAGTAAGTGCATCATTAGTAAGTGGCTCTCGCTTCTGTTGAGAAGTAACATTTTAAATTGTTTTTTTACATACGATATGCGTATTTATATATAAAATTTAACGCTGTAATATAAAGAGATCGCTAACGAATTTAATTTGTTTAATTTTCCAGTCTCCCTCTTGCTCCTTGCCTGTTCCATCCATCTCATCTTTGGTATAGAATTCCATAAGCAATCTATGTATAAACAGAATGTGCACATTGTTGTTGGCTGGTTTGCTAAGCGCCTCATTTTGCCACCTTTTGTTATTACACTTAGTTTAAACAAAAAAATAAAGGAAAACAAAAAAAAAAAAAAATTATATATAAAATAAAGAAATCATTGCCACCCATTAAAGTTGAACACACAAAGGCGCAATGCTGGTATAGGTCATTAGTTTATCTTGTGCAGTTTACA
This sequence comes from Drosophila pectinifera, assembly GCA_008042775.1. Taxonomy (NCBI): domain Eukaryota; kingdom Metazoa; phylum Arthropoda; class Insecta; order Diptera; family Drosophilidae; genus Drosophila; species Drosophila pectinifera. The sequence continues at coordinate 1,512 of VNKC01004134.1, read as the reverse complement.
GTATAGAAAAGTCTTGGTTTTGTTTCGATTTAAACAATAAATAAATGTATGTATGATAACAGCTCACTAGCAGTTATGGCCATCGAGAAATAAAAGAAAAGAAAATGCATTTTTCCTTCTCTAGCTGAGATTCCAATGGATTGGCCTCTACTTCTTGTCGCCGCAGCACTTGCCGCCCTTGGCATCGCCTCCCGATGAGCTTCTGCCGCTGTCCTTCTTGCAGCATCCGCCCGAAGTCGACGTGTTTGAGAGATTGCATCCGCACTGACCGGGGGTCTGGCATTTGCAGGCCTCGCTACACTTTTCCGGAGTGCACTTGCATTCTGTGAAGAATAATAATCTATTAGGCTTGGATCGCGTCTTGATCAGTGTATGTAAATTAAATCAGACCCTCGAGTCAGCAAAAATAATAGTTAGGTAATATCTGTAGAGGATTTATGAGTGTGATTACTTTTCGAGTTTTCCTGTCTGCAATTACACTAAATAGGTATTCCCTGTAGAATAGCTCACCTTTTCCACAACCTACGCACGGCATATTATTTTTCTTGCTAAATTTCGTCTTAAAAAAGTAGTTTCTCCCTTAATTTAGAAGCGATTGGTACACTGAGTTTCCACAAAGTAATTTTTGGCCAGGAATGTGACATTTATCGAAGCGCATGCGTGCGCAGGAATACCCGGAATAGAACACTAGACCGGAAATAGCAGCAACAGGTTGAAATAGTGGAAATACCTCCCCATAAATATAATATTGGCTGACATTCCATTTTTGGCCGAATTATGCTGTTCAGAAGACCTAAGGTTATGCATTTTTGGGTCCTTAAATGGGGTTTTTTATGTCCTAATTTAAGGGAAAACTCAAGGTTAAAAATATTCATATCAAAACTAATTAAGCTTTAACCGGTGAATCGGACAAAAAACAGCATTTTGCTTAAATTCCATTTTTGGCCAAAATATGCTGTTCAGAAGACCTCAGGTTTATGCATTTTTGGGTCCTTAAATGGGGTTTTTTATGTCCTAATTTAAGGGAAAACTCAAGGTTAAAATTATTCATATCAAAATTAATTAAGCTTTAACCGGTGAATCGGACCATATACAGCATTTTCCTTAAATTCAATTTTTGGCCAAAATATGCTGCTCAGAAGACCTCAGGTTTATGAATTTTTGGGTCCTTAAATCTTAAAAATTTTCATAACAAAGTCAAAACAGCCTCAAATTCAATTCGGAAAGCAGTTCTGTGTTAGTTTTTATTAGGTTAATTAATCTGCATATTGAGTTTAGAGATCAGAAGCAATAAATTTTTTGCCAATTTTTGACAATTTTAATGATGTAACCCCTTATCATTTTTTGAAAAATTGGCCAAAATTTTGTTGCTAATTTTTTCAAATATTTTATTGACAAATAATTAAGCTTTTAACGGTGAATCGAACCATATACGGCATTTGGCTGACATTCCATTTTTGGCCGAATTATGCTGTACAGAAACCTCAGGTTTATGCAGTTTTGGGTCCTTAA
>VNKC01004132.1:22121-65719 GCA_008042775.1 Drosophila pectinifera | reverse complement strand
CTATTCATAAATATTATTAATATATAAATATAATAATATAATATATATAAGTTATAGTTTTAGGTTTTAACCTTAGTGTATCCACGCTCCCACATGGACGCAGTGCCCCTTCGGACGCGTCCCTTTTTTGAAAGGGTTGCCAGGGCCACATGCGAAGCAAATGTTCGAGTGCTTCTGCATCCGTGTGTGTGTGCGGGATGGCAACAATAGGCGTGTTTCGTAGGCGGTCGTCCACTTTTTTGGTAGTCGTCAACGTCAAACTGTTGTAAAGTGTAAAAAAACAACCTACCAGGGGTTGTAGGGTTAGGAACAAAATAAAAAAGCAAATACAACAAAATAAATATAATAAATACAACTAAATAAAGCAAAAAATATTAATAAAACAGGAAAGTCAGTCATATATTTTTAATTTAAAGAAATTTTGTGCTTTTTCCCTAATTAGCTTACCTGAGAATTCATAAACTGTAGTCATTAATATCCTAATTAATTTAAAATGAATAGAATACAAACAAAAGCCTTACCAGATTGAAATTCAGATATTTGTATATGTATATAAAATACTGACGACTGTTTTGTTAACTTAATTCCCGGAAACTTTCTATAGGCTGCCATCGGGGAAAAGGAACATGAGAAAGATGGACAGAGCACTGCGGCTATTCATTGGATATGTGCGCACATATCCGTAAATACAACCTTGTGTAATGCGCACTACAGTGGGGGACAGGTAGGTCATACTATTTATAAGGTAAGGGATTTTGTTTTGAAAATTATTTAATAATAAATTGTTACGTTTCCAATTGTTGATTGATATTTATAGTGAAATTGAGAGACTATACATTAGTAAAACATTGGAATAAAATAGTATAGGTTCCAATTTCAGTGTGACCATGTATCATTTTGTATAAAATATTATATATAGTTACGATTCCAATTATTTTTTGATAATTATAGTGAAATTGGGAGACAGCAGATTAGTAAAACATTAAAATAAAATAGTATAGGTTCCACTTTCAGTGTGACCATGTTTAATTTTGTATGAAATATTATATATAGTTAGGGTTGCAATTGCTTATTGATACTTATAGTGAAATTGGGAGACAACACATTAGTAAAACTTTAGAATAAAATAGCTTAGGTTCCACTTTCAGTGTGACCATGTATCATTCTGTATCATTCTTTACTTTACTTTACTTTACATTACTTTACTTTACCTTACTTTACTTTACTTTACTTTAGAATAGATTTCGAAGCTTCCGAATATCTTGAGTTACAATTAAGTGATATATTCCTATTTGTAAATGTATCTCCTTTTCCCCCTTTATTATTTAGGCAATACGCACTGTACCACTATCTATCTGTCCATACTTATATGTACCGAGTGTGTGTGTGTGTGTGCAAGTGTGTGTTTCGGGCAGACATGCAACGCACCGAAACACCCACACCCCCACCCGCAGCTCGTCCCCGCCCAAAAACACACACTCAAATAGAGACAGACATCCCTAGACCTAAGTTGCATGAACTTCAGTTTCGCCTCGCATTTCGGTGCATGGGTGGCGCTTCCAGGGGGGGCAGTGGTGGTGCCTAAAAGGCGAGCCAAAACAAAAAGGAGAATCGGGGGTGGCGGGGAAACGCACACAGGCACACAAAGGGGCTTCTAGGGGATAGACACACGCACACCACCTAGCACGCGCACACACACACACATGGACTTTGGCCAAGCCCAAAGGCCTGGGATGCCGCCATTTTACTGCGTCCTGCACAGCTCACAACCCCCAGAATTTTGCAGCCCCCTTGCACATTCGTGCTGCAGGTGCGCCGCCATGAACAGTGGCCAGGGAGGGGTGGCAAAGTGGCCTAGGTGTGGGTGCGGGTGTGGGTGTGGGGTGCGGGGTGCGGCGCCGTGCGGTGGATATAACTCCTGGTCCAAAGAGTTGATTGCGAGCTCGGCAGAAAATTTCCGACCTATCGCATGCAGTATCCTCGTTGCGTTTGCAATGCTGCCCAACCTCCCCCCCGAAAGGAAAAAAAAGGACACCCACACCCCGGCCCTCCCACTGCATGCGTGTGTGCTTAAGCCCTGCGCCTCCCGGCCCCCCCTCGCTACGTCCCTGGCGATAGACCAAGGAGAGATATATCCAGTGATGGGTGAGGTATCCATTGTTTAGGCCATGGTTAATAGTAAGACCTATTTAAAAATAGGTCCTGGGATCTATATGGGATATAAAGACCTAAAAAATATATATATTTGCTAATTACTAAAGTAAGTATTGGATATATAGGGAAAGAAGTATTATAAAATATAATAAACTATCCAAAAAACTGGATATACGACCAAAGAGAGATATATCCAGTGATGGATAAGGTATCCATTGTTTGGGCCATAGTTAATGGTAAGACCTATTTAAAAATAGGTCCTGGGATCTATATGGGATACAAAGACCTAAAAAATATATATATTAGCTAATTACTAAAGTAAGTATTGAACATGTAGAGAAAAAAGTATAATAAATTATGATAAACTATCAAAAAAACTGGATATACGACCAATGAGAGATATATCCAGTGATGGCTAAGGCATCCATTGTTTAGGCCATGGTTAATAGTAAGACCTATTTAAAAATGGTTTTGGGTTCTAAATGGGAAAAGGAGAACTAAAAAATATATATATTAGCTAATTACTAAAGTAAGTATTGAACATGTAGAGAAAAAAGTATAATAAAATATAATAAACTATCAAAAAACTGGGTATACGACCAAGGAGAGATATATCCAGTGATGGGTAAGTAATGGTAAGACCTATTTAAAAATAAGTCCTGGGATCTATACGGGATACAAAGACCTAAAAAATATATATATTAGCTAATTACTAAGTAAGTAAGTAAGTATTGGATATGTAGGGGAAAAAAAATAAATAAAATTTAAAAAAAACTGGATATAAGACTATATAATATATATTTGTTAATAATAACAACTTTCTTAAGTCTTGGAACTTTAAAAATGAATCCACATAATACATAAATATTGTAGAATTTAGTATAATATCTAGGGAATATTACATTATATATACATACAGAAAGAAATGCCTTAAATGAAGAACCCAACTTAGGTACACCTTCCAGGATAATTTCCATCACTATATATACATATATATATATATATATATATATATGGTGCACAGAGAGCTCATCCTGTCCGAAGCCTGGTTTTTCGTTTACGTATTTTTCCATTTTAGTCCAGAGTGGGTGGCACTGAAATTCCTTGCTGCGATATCAATTAAGGATACAGCTCACTCACAGACCCCGGTCCCTCCTCTTGATCCTTTATTTTTGAGGATTTTTCGGTGGCCATAGGCAGACACAGAGACCAAAGTCCACTCCAGTCCAGGCCAGTCCAGTGCTGTCCACTCCCCCCCGGAAAAAAGGGGGTAAAAAACATCATCTAAGCCCGAAACTTTGTTCAATGCTGCAATGGACAGACCGACCGAAAAAAGGGAGGCCAGACAGAGAGAGGGATAGAGTGGCCGAGTGGGACAGCGCTAGTGCACACACAGAGTTGCATGTGCGTGTGTCGGCTGCGTCGTGTGTGTTGGCCCTAATGGAAATTGGTTTTATGCATGTTGGCTTTTGTTTATTTTTACAATTTTGATGATGTTTTGCTGAATGCGATGCGAGTGGCAGTTTCCTCTTACTCTCACTCTCACTCTTGCTCACTATCTCCATCTATCTGCCTCTCACTCTCTCGCTCTGCGTGTGTGTGCTGGTCTTTTCGGGTGCTGACTGTACTGCCGGACATTGCATTACGTTACGTAGGACGTATATGTGTGTGTGTGAGTGTGTGTGTGGTGGGTTCTTTTCGGTGCTAGGCTGTACGCCCTTTTTCGATTAGCTTTCAAACAAAAATGGCGCATTCGGTAGGTGTGTGTGTGCAAGCGAGAGGTAGGAACTGACGACCCTTTGGGGTGGACTGTACCCCGGAACAAACAGAAAAACAACTTCCACAAAAAACTGTAGAACAATGTTTAGAACTAAAATAAAATAAAACTACGAATTCGGATGCTACGTTAGACACTAATTGACATTTTCCATTAGTGTCATTGTGTTATTTGTGGAAAACACACAAGAAATAGGAAATAATATAAAAATTATGGAACTATCTTGCGTATACTTAATATTTAATGGTACCTAAACAAGTTCATATAACTATCTTTATCTGAAAATATTGCCTACATTGGGTAAATGTATAGGTAATACTTGTAGGAATTCTAAAGATCAAGCTACAGCTAAGGTAACTTTTTAAAATATCTTGGTAAAACTGGCCCATAGTTGGCCCAAAAATATGGCGAAGAAGTGGGCAACTTGTAACGATTAATAGCCATAGTTATGGCCTCCCCACCACCCAGTTTCTTCCCACTTGTAACCCCTAATTTCCCCCGTTTTCGGCCATATATCCCCCCAATTACCTCCTACTACCCCTGCTTTCCTTCCTTCCAAACCTTATTTTCCACTATTTTCCCCCACCTTCTCCAGCGCTTTCCCCCTCTTTTGTCTGGCACAGCACAGCACACAATGAAGCTGCCGATAAAAATCCTGGTAACACACACACATACACCCGAACACCGCATTTTGCATATGCGTTTTTCTCTGTAATTCCCTAAAATTCCACCAGGACCACCCACTACTGCAGGACGAGCTAAGTAAAAAATAGTACAGAGTGCAGAGCCAAGAACACAACACCGGCAGCAAAAAACTAATAATAAAAAAAGGGAAAATATAACAAAAAGAGCAGATGGAAAAATTCCTTTAGGTTCGACATTTGGTCAGAGGGGCCTCGAAATCGCCAGTACCAGATACATATATGTATATACACATAGAGTAGATCCGAGCGAGGAAGAGCACCCAATCAGAGGCGGGAAAAAGGTCTCCGGCTTGGTATTTCGGGGGGAGTGGCCAAAACACACACACACACACACGGAATATATAAAAAATAAAGCACGGAAAATAGAGACGAGCTGAAAAACATTTTTCGCCTGTGGAACCAAGTGGACAGGGGGCAGCAAAGGGTTAAGCTGGACTTAGGAGGCCTGGCGCCAACGGAGAAAAAATCCCAAAGCCCCCAAGCTGCAACCAAATGATTGACAACTGTCGTTGTTGTGGCAATTTGAAAAGGTAAGTATGCTATATTCTCCCTGAACTTTTATAAAATTGTTTAAGGAAATGTTGGTAATATATAAATTAAATTTGAAATAGTTAAAAAGAAAATACACAAAGCACATGGCCTGGGTTCACAGCGGGAACCAATTGAGAATTCTAGTGCAAAGCTGACGATTTTTACATCCAAATAACACCCAACAAATAATTAAAACCATTCTCATTTTTTTTAGATTTTTATTAATTTTTTCGTTTTTATCTTGTTTTTATTGTATTTTTTCTTAGAAAAAAATTAATTTAAATAAAAAACTGAATTCAAGATTCGCTTGATTTTTCTTTGTTTTTGTTTTATTCTTTTTTTCATTCTTTGATTTATGGTTGCTTTTGTTGTTGCTATTGTTGCCGTTTCTGTGTTTCCTTTAGTGATTTTTGGGTGAAAAGGAAAGTAATTACTGTACATAATTTTGTATTGGGAACGAAATCAAGCCACTACAGTTATTTTTTGTATAAATATATATTGTATGCTTTTATTTTTATTTTTTCTTTGTTTTTTTTTTTTTTTTTTTTTTTTTTTTTTTTTTTTTTTTTTTTTTTTTTTTTTTTTTTTTGAAAAATAAAGAAATAAATAAAGTAGANTTTTTTTTTTTTTGTTTTTTTTTTTTAGTTGTATTTTTTTATTTTATTTTATTTTTTTGTCGAAAATTACTAATAGCTTAAAGGCTTCTTTGTTTTGTTAAAAAAAAAACTTGTTTCAATTAAAACACTTGTTGTTTATCAAAGGGAATTAGACACAACCCAGGCCAAAGCTCAAGTATCAATCGAATGGTGAACTCTCCTAAAAAAACTTAATGAAGAAAGACAGTCACATGTGAAGTTTAGTTTTCGAGGATCCTTCTTAAAAAAAAAATTTACAATTAAAAAATCTAAAAATTTTCCATAAAGAAATTGAAATATTTTGATTTAAATCGTTCCGGGAAAATCCTTCCGTGTCTAGATCATATTCCAAGTTGCCTTTTCATTTGATTTTTATCTGATGACTGCTACGTGGATTAATGTTTATGGGTGTTGGTTATTTCAGTTACACAATGTATACGGACATATATATATATATAACACATATATATAGGGCTTTGAAAGCCACCAAACCAAGAGAAATGATAAAACCAATTGCTGTGTATTTCGGTATATTGTGTATAGAACTTACATAAAGAATGCTTTCGCTATTTCTCCTCCTCCTGCTCCGTCGATCGCCCAGATCGCTTGGTTGCAAAAAAATATATATATTATGTATATCCCGCACGAGAAGGATTGCAAAAAAAAAATTATTGTTTCAAATTTTTTCTTTCATTTTCTCTTCGTTCATCTTACTCTCATTATATTTGTTTTCTTTCGTCTTATGCCTTAGGTTTTCTGGTTGTTTTTAAAGTATGCATTTAATCCCCAGCCGCCCGTCCCACGAATTAGGAAAACCGCCGCCGCCGCCACAGCTGTCGGAGTCGCCCGATCTTCCCGCAGCAATTCCTGGGTGCCCGGGCGTTCAGTCTTCGACGGCATATTTCTGGGTCCACTCGCGGGCATTGCGAATGGCCTCCGCCTCGTTGACCTTCCACAACTCGGCAACGTCGTTGGCCAGCGGATCATCGGGATTAGGTGCACTAAGCAGGGCCTGAATCGAGAGCAAGATGGTACGAATTTGCAAGGCCGGGCTCCACTTGTCCTTCAGCACGTCCAGACAAATGCGGCCCAAGCGATCGATGTTCGGATGGTAGATCTTCGTGATGAACCGCACTTTCGGCGCCGACATCGGATAGTCCTCCGGCAGGAAGAGCTCCAGCTTAAAGACACCGCCCTCAAAGGGGGAGTCATTGGGCCCGGTCACGATTACGTGGAAGTAACGGGCATTGTTCTCATCCGGAATGGCATTGATCCCGGGCACAGGCTCCTGCATCAGGCGCTGCGTCTCCTTGATAATGCGACGTGGCAGACTCGACATTTTCCTCTGCAAAGCTTCCTCTTCGGGGTGGAGTGGGGAATAGTCTGGAATTTTCCTCTTACACAGCTTCCGGTTAATCTGCAGGGAAAAATTAATAATTAAGAGGAGAGAGTCAGCAAAAGAAATACAGGAAGTTGAATTTTTTAAATACTAATGGAGGTCATATATTAAAGGTTTAAAAGCAACCTAACAAATAGCTAGTAAAGGCATATTAGGTTTGAAAAAGAAGTACCCCTACTTATCATTGAAAATATATTCAAATATGCTTTTTATATCATTTTTTAAATACTAATTATCTTGACCTTGTCAGACTTTCTCGCTTACTAATAATTTGAATCATTGGGTTACGAAAATATAGCCAAACTACAATATCGTTATAAGGATTTTATAAATTTGGAATTTTGTATAAACCCAGAACCTAAGATATGCTTTCAACAAGATCTATACTATCGACTATTTAATGTATGATAACTAGATCTATTTGTTTTCAACCACATTTGTATTATTAATATAAAGATATCATTTATACGTTAAAATGCAACAGATAAATGTGAACTAGTAAAAAGCAACCCTGATTAAATGTATTTGAATTCAAAATACACTTTTTTTCTATTGCTCAAGGACGCCACTAATGCTTATGTGTGTGTGGGGTGGTTGGGAGACTTCCGGTTTGATTCGTGGCTTTCACTTTCCCTAAGAAAGTTTTGCTGTAGAATTTTGCATGCCACAAAGTTGTCTCTATAATATAGCGAAACTTATTCCACTAGAACACAGGCATGCTACCTACGACTTTTGAGAGGTTAAGGTAAATGAATGGAAGAGGGATCTAGATCTATTATAAATTGTATTGTTTAAGTTGCATTGAAATTAATTCATCAAAGCCCTATTAATAATAAAGAGTGCGTATATTTCCAATCTGGGTTACTATTAATACACCGATTCCCACTATACTTCAAAAAAACTACGAAGTTCACCCTACACCACCGGCTTTATGTTTCCACCCCTTTAACGTGACCTTGCAGCTCCTTTAAGCAGTATATCTACACTTAGAATAAGAATCGCCATAAAACCAAGAAAATCTGAAATTATTAAGTCGGTCAAAGTTCTGGTAAAAAAATTTTAATAAAAGCCAATTATTAACAACCTGAAGTATATGTAGTTATTTAAAAAATATAATAGACTTTTTAAAAACATGTATTGTTTATAATTGCCAATTTTATTTTAATTTAAATAATTTTTAATAAATCTGAATAAGTATCTTAGATAAACATGACAAATTCATGATCTTTATGTTGGAAAATTCTTTTCTAAGTGTAGAGACACCAAGACTAAATAAAGGGTGAAAACAATGAAACAAAGGTAAACAAAAGCCGATCGAAATGACGCACAATCAAAAATCTACAGAAATTACACAAATGTAATTATCACAATAAACAAAAGCACGTAGCACACGTAACATAAATTAGGATTTTTACGCAAAAGGAAACCCATAAGCAGCGCCCAGTTTTTGTCAGTGTGCGGCTTTTATTGTATTAAAATTTATTGATTTCCCTTTTGGGTGACAACTGCACGTAGCAAAGGGAGGCGGCCGAAAGCAAGAGAACAGCAAGCGAAGGCGGACAGCAAGAGAGGGGGTGGGTAATTGGAAAATCAATAACGTGGGCAATTTACTTAAAAAACACCTAATAAGATTTTAGTTTCTTTTTCCTTTTTCTGTTGCTGGCAGAAACTTTTGCGCACGCACACACAAGCACACAAAACACCGACACACGCACACAGAGGCAGACGCACGAAAAAGACAAAGCCGACAAAAGAAGAATATGCGAAGGGGCGAGACAAAGAAAGCGAGCAGCAAAGAAAAAACGCCGCGTTTTTGCCAAAATTTAGTTTAGGCAAAAAGACCTGCTGTGTTTCTTAACAAAAATGCAAAAATTCTTGTTTTTGCATATCACACACACACACACAGTCGTTTGCAATGACAAAAAAAAACACACGCACACCACTTGAGCTGGAGATCTATTCGACGATTTATCAATTTTTCGTTTTACCAAAATATCACCGCTTTTAATAAGTTTTCCTTCACTTTTTCGCCTTGTGCTTCTTTATCTTTATTAAATTTTACTAGTGCTTCCTCTTTTTCTCCTGCTTTTTGTTGTTGTTCACACCGAAATGTACTTCTTTTATTTCTCTCTATAATATGGAAATGTTGATTAACACAAACTCACAGCAATGCGGCGCCAAGTTATTGGACAATTTTCTGCGTATCTAGCGTTAATATTTTGTTAGCTATTTGCTTAATTCCTCTTTATTTTTTGCAGGCAGCTCCACCACAAAAAATTATGAATGTCGAACACACTCGAAAAAAATTTCGTCCTTTGCTTGTGTGCGAGCGTACGTGTGACCAATGTATGCATGTGTTGTATATGTGAGAGCGGCAATGTCAAAGTGGCAGGGCTGCCGAAGCGCTGGTGGTGGAAAATTAAAATTTCACTTAAAGATTTTTCCGTCTAAACGCACTCACTTAATATAAATCGGTATTTTCTTAGTAACCTTATGAGTTAGTCTTCCTTTTTTATGTCGGCCTTTGCATATTGACATGTATATTTTTTTAAGTATTAAGTAAAACTAAAGATTGCCCGACAACTCTAACGCTTAGCGGCTGTCAAAAGTGACCAGATTTTGTAGCAATCAGCTGGCCGACACGATGCACGCCTGAGTTTTGTAGCATTTAGTTTTATGTCAGCCGTCAACATGGCCCGAAATGTGGCGGGGTGACGTCAAATTGGAAGAAATATGAATCGAATATGAATTATATTACTATAATTTTATAGATAAGAGGAAAAATCATATTTCCTAAAATTAAAGTGTTATTTCTTAAAATAAAAATAAAATAAAACATCTTATGTTGTAGATATTTTAAAGAATAAGCCATTAATTTATAATCATTGCAAAAAAAAAAAATTTTTGTTGTTTATATTCCGTTAATAATTTTATTAAGATGCTTAGCGAAGTAGATTAAAAATGACATATTATTACTTTGAAATATGTTTTTAAAATACAAATCACCTAAAATAGTAGCTTTTTAAATTTATTTGTAAGTTGATATTTCTTAACTAAGTCAGATAATGTTGGCGATTTATTAATAATCAGGATTGTAACAGAAATCGCTAAGGTTTTTAAATCCATTAAAGAGATTCTTGTTTAAACCCCTGAAATGTACAAACCATAGCTGGGCTCTCCGAAAGGTTGTGGAGCTACAAAATAAATAAAAATTATGTTAATTTGGCTTGTAAAATATAGTTTTTAGGAATTTTAAATGTACATAAAATAAGGATTATAATGTACATATGTGATTTCTAGAAATATATAACGGTCAGTAACATTTTATCTTGCTTTTTATTATGTGATTTAATTAAAATTGTTGCATTTCTGGTTTGCAAAGATCTTGTTTAACTTTTATGTGATGTTCTGTACTAATGCCTGGAGGAAAGCAATTTTTCTCTAACTTGGGGGCGAATATTATTATTATTTATTAATATTACATTAATATAATAAACATTTTACACCTTATTTTCAGCGCCTTCTTTCAGTTAATTCTAATAAGACTAAAAGCGAACGAGTGGGAAATATTTAAAAGTCTGATAAATTGCAAAAAAACAAGCACAAACATGCCAAGCAAAATGAAGTGAAACAGCAAACAAAAACAAATTGTCAATTTTTTTTGTGTAATCAACATTTATGCGTTTTTAAAAAGAGAGGCTGTCCGAACACACACTGGCACTCTCACTCACACACACACACATCGAATGCAATGCCCAATGGACGCACAAGAGGGCAACAACAACAACAGCGCAGAAGGCAGAAAACTAAAAAACAGCAACAACAACGACCGAACCTCTCGCTCGCTCGCACACACGCTATTTATCATTCGTATTCGCTCGATTGCATTGCGGCCTATGCATGTGCGAGCGTGAGTGTGTTATGCATATGGCTGCCTTGCTGTTGTTGCCCTTTTTGCAGTTGTTGCTGTTTGTTTTTATCTCGCACACTCGCACACACACACACTTGCGATCTCTGTTTTTAGGCTGGGCAACGATAGTTAAACCCAACCCACAAGCCAGAGCGAGAGGGAGTGAGTGGGTGAGCGACGAAAAGAGCGGTCCCAAGGGAGGCGGGAGCCAGAGCGAGAACGAGCAACCTGACTCTCTGCTGCAACTGCGCTGCTTTTCCTTACGCAGCCAAATCGATGTGTGCGGTGGGTGTGTGTTGGAGAGGGGTGAAAGAGAGTGTGGGTGTGAGAGAGGGGCCGGCGACCTTTATTTGCTCTTGAGTTGCAGCTGTTTTAGTGCATGTTTCCGTTTTTCTTTTTTTTTATGTTTGTTTATAGCAAACTTTTTACTGCGACAGCTGATCTTTGAGAGAGAGTGGCTATAATAAGGGAGGGTCAGGGAGTGGGACCCTCTCAAAGGTTCCTCACTGGAAGAAAGAAGACAGCTTCACCTAGAAAAGGAGCTTCACAGATTTCATTTACCGTTAGCAGATGATTGAAATGGCGAAACTGAAACATAACGGAATAATGTATAACCATCTAAGACGCAAGGGACAAAACGGGATAGCATATTTAGTTTCTCTTAAGTGCTTAACGGAGATAGACCGCAGCGGTTGATCGACAATAAAACATAAAAAAAACATAAACTGTACTTGCAAAATGAGTTTATTTGCATGGAGTTTGAAACGAATCGAATTTGTGGCACAGCACTTTCTTAGCTACAATGGAATGGAGGAGGATACTTTCAGGTTTGCGTCATTTCTTTATTTTTCAATTCAACTTATTACCATCAATTGGTTTGGAAAACCATCTTTATAGAAGTAAGGAATCTAAAGCTTTCTTTGATGCTATAAATCTATTGCTAAGCTTTCTCCTGAAAATATTTATATTTCTTAGATATTTATTAACACATATTTTAAATAATCAGTCTTAACTTTAAAGTATTTTCTATGGAAAGGAGTTTAAATCTATTGCTCTCTAAAACTATTGCTGGTTCAAGGCTAGATAGTTAGTTAGTCTTGCTAAGTAAATACAAGAATCGAACAGAGAAGTACAGATACTAATCTAAACCTTGAATTATCCTACGAAGGGCGGAACCCAGTAAATAGAGGGACTTTCCTATTAAACAAATAAGCAAACTTTCGAGTCCCTTTCCTTGCGCCTTGAGTCTTGCAGTAAATAGTATTAATTATAAATATTTCGTTCTGTTTAGCCAGGTTAACTAGTATTAGTTATTCAACGGTGCCCTTTCACCAATAACCTCCATTCTTTTTTAATGGCCGACATAGTTATAAAAACATGGCGTAGTTTTCAAGGGTTTTTCCCCTCGATTATAATTTGTTTTAGGGTTGTAAGAAATGGCCAATATTTTAAGCTCTCGGTATGGGGTAAATTAATATAAAATATAGACTAAAGCCCTTTTAGTATTTAAGTAAATTGTATTAATTAAACTATTTTTAATACGAAAGTAGGGTTTTAAACGTTGAGTTGAAATATTTCAAATAAAAAGCTTATTAATAAAGTTATTAATATGTAGGTTAAAAAATATAGCCAAAAATTTACATCTATAAAATATTTTTAAAGTTTCTTAAAAGAAAAGCTTGGTAAAAGGCCTAGTTCTAATTATTAGTTCGAATATAATTCCTAAAAACTCAAAGTTCTTACAGTATACTAATTAATGAATTATTAAGAGTTTTCTAAACTTACAAAATCTATTTAATTCCACACCTTGAACGCCGTAAATCAACAAGAAGAATTTGTCAAACTTTCTTTTAGTTTTGTATTTGTTGTTCTCACTCAGTGGCAACTGGCAACATGTTGCCAAAGGAGAACTTGTTGCCAGCAACAATCCAATCAGAATTCAAACTCTCTTCTCCGCCTGCAGTCCGAGTGCAATGGAAGAGAGCTGGGCAAGAGCGGCCGAGTGAGAGCGCGAGAGGAGGCTCTGCTCTTGAGCCCGAAAAAAACGCAACGAACAAAACGAGCAAAACAAAAAAGTCAAAAACACAAACAAAAAGAAGCGCCGCTTTCCTTTTGCTTCTTTGTTTACTTTGTTTTTGTTTTTGTTGTTGCTGTCGAAGGGCAGGAACAAGTGATTTTCCGAAAAAAAAAATTACGATGGCGTGTGCAAAGAAGGGGTGCTGAGGGGTGCTGAAAAGCGAGGGTTAGACGCACACGCAAAAACAAAAACAACAAGCGAAAAGGACGAAAAAAGTAAGGCTAAAAGTATCCGTTAGTCATTACACCCGTTGTTGTTGTTGCGCCCGGTATCCACAGGGTGTAAGGGTATAATAACTTAGGAGTGGACCCCCCCCTGATCAGCCTCGCCAGGCGCGTCGATTTAGACAGGCTCGGGAGGCCTGTATCTCAGAGACTGTAAGAGCTAGAGCTTCCAGATTTGGTATCCGCATTCTTATGGGTCTAAAGCAGACCAGGGTTGTTCTATTTTCTTTTTAACCTTTCAGAACATTTGAAGGATAAACAGGCTCTGGCCTCAGTGGGTCTCAAACTGTGACTCTCAAAGGTTCGCGCCTTGGCTAAGCCATTTCCTTTTTTTAAGGCGATCTGAGCTATCGAGCTAAGGCTTGGATACTGGGTATCTCATGGTCTAGAACACTCGCCTCTAGCTTTCTTACTTGTTGATGATCAAACCTGTGGCCTTTAGGGGGAAGTGTACATTACCTGGTTATCCCATATATCCCTTTCCCTATTCAGTGGATCTCCACTCCTATTGATAATTACCTATGTATTTGAAGGACAATAATTGCGCGCCGAGAAGGGTATTCAGGGGTTCGATGTCCTGGGGCCACAGCCGTGCCCCCGTCTCTGCCGCCTCTGTTGTTGTTTTTGTTGTTGTTTTGGGGTCGCTCGCGTCCTTTTTGTGAGTGCAACAGACTTGGCTTAGCGCGCGGATTGGGGGGAGTGGCCTTGGGGGTGGGATCTCGGTGGGTGGTTTCGGGCGGCTGAAGGAACAAAGGAAACCCTTGGCAACGCAGGGCCAACAAAAAAGAAGCAGACACAAAAAATATCAAGATGCAGAAGCACAAGAAGCAGAAGGAGAAGAAAACGACGACGCCGACGACGAGGACGAGGACGAGGACGAGGACGAACGAAAAGGGACGACGAAGTCCTGTCTGCGTGCCTGTGTGTGTTTGTGTGTGTGTGTGTGTGGGTGGAAAATTGCGTCCTGTCGGCTGGGCTCCCTTTTTTTTCGGTTGCGGGTGGTGCAACATAGGCATAGAGTTGTTGTCGCCTTTTTTCGTATATTTTTGTTGTATTTTTTGTCCCATTTCTTTTTTGGTTTTTTTGTCGTATTTTTTTTATGTTGAAGTCAATGTCTGGCACACGAGTTTATTTGAGTGTTTCTCTCTGTGTGTCCTTTGCGTGCTTGTATTTGTGTGGCGACTGCGTGCAGACAGAAAAGTCCTAGAAACACCCCCTTGCCTGCACCAGAGGCCCCACAATGCGTTTTTTCTTACTTTTTTGGGAAAAGGACGGACCGGAGAGCGTCGCATTTTCGATTTTATTGAGCAAACAACGAATTCGCAAATAAAAACAAAACCAACGATGAAAGTGCAAAAAAGGAAAAGGAAAACAAAAACAAAACACAAGGGGTTGGGGGTGGGGGTGTAGCAGTTAGCTTGCTGTTTTATTTTTTGCAATTTCTTGTTGCAAGCAAAAGCTTTGAGCTTACAGTTTCGCAGTCATTTACGTGATCGCTGGAACAGTGGCTTCCAAACGGTGGGATCTTTAGGGGTTGAAAAAGCTTTTTGAAAGTCTCTCCAGAGGGGCTGTGAAATATAATTTAAATATTTCTCTACAAAAATTGATCTATCTGACTAATAAATAATAATAATAATAGGGTCCTTTTCCGAAGAATAAGTTAAATTGTTTGCGGGAAAACTAAGTGCTAAGAAACTTACAAATATATTTCTTTTACTTTTTTTGGTAAATGCTAAAAGATCTGCCTTAAATGGCTTAAATATATTTTATTTAAAATATTTCTTATCTCTATTATTTCTATTTGAGAGCATCAATGCCTGCAAAAGTCCAATTGTTTCTAGTCCAGTGCATTTAAAAGCTCTCTTAACCGTATAACAGTAATTGCCAAAATGATCCTTAGACCAAAGCATTTAAAACTAAAGTTCTGAAGCTATTTGGCTTTTTTGGTAATCCTTTTGAAATATGACGATATTTTTAAATATGGAAATAGGTAACAAAATTTTTTAAAAGATGCTAATTTATATTTAAAAGTGATCTTAAAAATTACCGTCATAACTTTAATATAAATAAAATAATACATTTTTAGTTTATGATATTTATTTAAATATTAACTTGCACGTTTTTTTTAATTTCAAAAGCCCAAATGTGGAAACAACTAAGCCAAATATATGCATATATATTTTTTTTAAAGCTAGAAACAAGGGATTATGATAATTTGGGAACTTAACATTGATCTTCTAGTATCAGTGATCGGCGAAATAGAAATGCGATTAATCACCTCTCTTTTTTTCTATTTCCCAAAAAAGCGCGCAAACTTTTTTTAGGCAAATCAATTTTTTTTGCCACTCAATTCGCAGTCTTTTTAGTTTTATTTATTTTTTTTTGTTTAACTCAAAGCTCGTCGTGTTATCTTTTTTGCTCTGCTGCTCCTCTTCTTTCGCCAAATTCTTTTATTTTTTTTGGCAATTTGTATTTGTTGTTGTTGTATTTCATTTCGCAAAACTTCTGGTAGTTCCATGTGTGCGAGTTTCGGGTAAAAAAAAATGAAAATAAAACTAAGCGGATCTCTCCGTTGGGAGCGAGCGAGACAGAGGGAGGGCGATAGCGGCAAAGAGAGAGCGGCCATGCAGGTGTATTTGTGTGCGGGAGAGAGCTGATAAAAATTCGCAAGCAAAGAGAATTCGCAACAAGGCGAAGAATTCGCACGCTCGCTGGCTCTCTTTGGCTCTTTGTGTGCGTGGCTTTTTTTGCGCTTTCGGTGTCGCTGGCCGGCCTGCTGGCTGGCAACATGTTGCTAAGCGTGCGAGCGGGATGCGAGGGATCTCTCTCGCTCTCTCGCTCTCACCCGAAAAAACTTCGAAACTCTGACCAATGCAAGTCGTGTGCGTGTGCCTCTGTGTGTGTGTGTGTAGTAGTTTCTTTGCCTTTTTTCAGTTTTTACTTTTTTCCAACACATCTTTCTTTTTATTTTTTGGTTTGCTTTTGTTTGGAGCCCCTCTGCCGCGGCCGGCGTCGGCTGCGCAGCCGGCGACGGGAACGCAGCTTGTTGTTGCAAAAAATTCGCAAAAATTCTCAGTCAGTTGGTCTGCTCATTCGGTTGTCTCGTTTGCTCCTCGTCGCTTCGCGTGTGTGAGTGCAAAAGCGCCGAGAATCGCAGCGCAAAAATCGCGAAAATTTTTGCAAATTATTTTTTGCCTCTCAAAAAAAAAATAATTAAAAAAATAAACATAAAAACCCTAAAAAACTCGAGCACTCGAAATTGAAAATTCCGCACAAATTCCGTCGTCCGTCGCTTTTCTTTCATATTTTTTTACTGTTTTCCCCTCCAAAAAATTGTGATGAAATCAGCTATACTTTCTCCATTCAAAGATCTTCGTTCTTCTTTTTTTCAGTGCCGAAGATCTCGCAAAAAACCTCCCTGCCCTCCCTTTCTCTCTATCCCCTCTGACCCTGTGAAAATAAACTATAAAATTAATATATTTATATATTCTTAGTGTGCCTTAGTTTTCTCCAAAAATATTAATTATGATCGCAAGGGAAAATCATCATTTTGCGACGCGATTTTATTCCATAAAATAATAGACCTTGAAGTTTACTAAAATAAATATTAATTTTGAAAATCATATCTCTCTAAATAATTTTTTTTAATTAATCAAACTCGTGGGGGAAGGTCTAAAAAAGAGTCTAATATTTTAGGCAGTGCCTGATCAACACATTTAAACTAAAACATCTTTTGTTTAAAGTTTTAAAGGAATAAATATCATATAAAATAATGTGAATATTAATTTATACACACACACAGTCCATTTTGTTTAGTTATAGAGTTAATTGTTGCATGCGATTGTGTAACTGAACTATTTTTGGTTCCCTTGGCAACAAGATTAACAAAGTTTATTGGATACTGACGAGGAAGTGGTTGCTTTCTGCTGAAACAGCTAGAAATTCAAGCCAGATAATTGTGTGTTTATTTATGTTTTATTAAATATATTTTATATAATATATTCCAGCCTAAAATGCTTTATCAAAAATGTATTGTAGTCATATAAAAAAGGGTCTTTCTTTTTAAATAAGAAAGAAAGTTTCTGTAGTATATTTATACACAGCACTTCGGTTAAAAGTTCTAATACCACACAATATTTTTAAAAAATTTCGGAGATACCAAAAGTTGATATTTATATATTTTACAATATTCCATAAATGATCCTTGATTTTGTTTTTAATGAACCACAATTAGCAGTATTAATATTTAAATATGTTCTTATAGAAAAACATGTGCAAAACTAGATATATTGAATGATTATTCTTAAAATTATATAAAAATGTTTTTTCATTAGGAAAAACTATTTTCTAAATGAAAATCTGAGAAAAATATATACAAATATTTAAATTTCTTAGACTTTGATCTTTGCAGGGCCTAAAAACTATAAACTCGAAAATCCCAAGACATTCAATTTTTATTTTCAAAAATAGACATTTTCCAAATCAGATAGTTTTCAAAAAATTCATAAACTGAAATATGCCCTTAAAAAAATTCCTAATTGAATTTAAAATGTCCATATAAAATATTATAGGAATTCTATATATATTTTCATTTAAAAAACACTTCTCAAGAAGTCCTGAAAAATCTCGGAAACAATTAAAAAACCACTTAAAATCCATGAAATATGGCCAAGAAAAAGCCCACAAAATCTGATCTTGAAATAATTTGCTTCCTTGCGAATTCACTCAAAGTTCTAGGCTCTCTTTCTTTTGTGGCCCCAAAGGCCAGGTCTCAAATGGCTTAGAAAGAGCCGGAGAGAGAGTGAGAGAGCGAGTGAGTTCTTCGCACACAAAAACTGCAAGAGCAGCTTCTGCCGGCGCCAGCATCGCAGCCAGATGCGGCAGCGCAGCGCGCACACATGCAAAATGCGTTTTGCACTCTTCGCTCTTTTCAGTCGCGAAGGAGGAGTAGGAGTAGCGAGGTGTGTTGTGAGGAGTTCGCGCATTCGCGAGTGAGTGAGAAGCCGACGATTCGAGTGGAGTTTTTTTCGCTTTCTTGCGCCTGAAATTTTTTTGCATTCTGCGTTGTGAGTGAGTGAGTGGAGTGTGTGTGCCTGTGTGTGGCGGGGGGCTCTGGTCTCTGGATGTGTGTGCATGTGCATGTGTGCTGCTGCCGCTGGTGCTGGTGTTGGTGTCCGGCAACGTAAGCGAAACGTTCACGAAACGAAACGTATCGAAAACGTATTGAATCATAACAGATCCGCACGTTGTCGCGTTCGTACGCAATTCGCGGAAGAATATCCAATCTCTCTCTCTCTGTCTCGGCTAAACAAAAAATACAAAAATACAAAAAATCATAATAATAATAAAACACAGCTACAATCTGCAATTGCAACAACCGAAACAACAACAACAACAGCACACCAACAGCAGCAACAACCACAACAACACACCAACATACCAATAAACCCCAAAAAAATAAAAAACAAAAATCCAATCAAAAGTAATTCTCACAAATAATTGCATTTCTAATCCCAAGAAAGTATTTCACCCAAAATATACCCCTTCGCGCCGCGCAAAAACACATATTTTTTTCTGGTGTTGAATCCTGTTTTTTTCTGTTATTTTCCTGAGCAACGAAAATATCCCTTGGTTCTTGGCGAAGAAAAGTGAAAACTGCAGCAACAATTTCCAGATATTCTAAAAAGTGTCTATCAGTGTGCTAAAAAATCACTTGAGGATTTTTCTCCTGGAATTAAGCCTATAGAAACAATTTTTGTTGTGTCTTGATCTGCAGATCACTTGGTTGGATTTTTATATTGAACCCAATCGGGGGAAATTATATCCTGATTGAATATTAGAAAGGAAAATTATAGACAGAAGGATTACCTTTCAGTTAAGATACCTGTGTTAAAAATTCGATTAAATTTAGTACATAAAACAGGCCAGTGATCACAATCAGATATTGTGTTGGAAATTATCACTTTAGACAGGAGTTTTTGTAGTTAAAGGATTTTGTATGGTGGAAGTAATTAAACTCCAGTTTAGAAAAATTAGAAAAATAGATGTAAATGCAACATTGCAAATTTGTGATCAGTGCTAAGATATATCACATATCATATATATATCAAAAGGAATAAATACAATTTGGAGTTGTTTAAATATTAGTATTTGAGTTTAGCTTCCTGTGTTTATTACTGCTTCCAACTTATAATCAGGATCAAATATTACCAAACAATTACCTAGTAAAAAGAGATTTCCAAGATTTTACCAGGATCATTTATAAGGAATAAATATTATATAAATAATTGGGAAGTGAGCAGACAGCAGCCGCAGTTTTTAATTTCCCAGGAAGATCACCCAAAAAATGTATTTATAGCCCCTAATTAATTCAAGCTTAAGTATCAGCCACAAGGATATTGTTTACTATGAAAAGGATATTGTTTTGTGAATTTTGTGCGAGTGCCGCCCAAGTGTTAGATTTGAGAAAGTTAAAAATCGAATTACTAAATGCCGACGGGAAATTGTAATTAGAAAATGAAGGGGAGTTTTAAGTAACAAATAAATAGAGTTTCTTTAAAATTTTGTCAGACTTAGTTTGAAGTTATAGAAGTATTTCTTATTACTCCTATATTTGGAAGAAAAATTTATTAAAATAGTTACACAACTTGCTTCTTATGGATATTTTAAAATGCATTTTTACACGAGTGTTTCAAAGTGATTTTATGAAATAATATATACAAATAATGTGGTGAAGATCTAGAGAAATTAGGAAAAATAGAAATATAATAAATTAGACAGCCTACTTGTTTTAATATTTGAATTAATGGCTAATATAATTTTTTTTATATATTTAATATAGAATTTCTATTGCTTACAATAAGTTTACATTGTTTTTCTGTTTTATAAACTCGTTTAAAAAACAAAGAAACGAAACAACCTATTTTTAACTATATAAAACTCTTGCCTTATATTTTTTTCTAAATTCAAAGTGATCATTTATTAACATATGTTGCGCTAGTCTTATTAGCGTCCATATACCTGAGAGTCCTTGTAAATATAATAAATAGGAAACATATATAAATATTTAAATTCAAAATTAAATAATTCATAAATAAATAAATAATATTTTGCTTAGTTTTTGTGGCTTATATGTGGAAAACATATGGCAGACTATATTCACTTTGCTAGCCCCTCAACCTGCTCAAGCCCCCCTTCTCTCAGCCCTTCGATTGATATGTTGCATTTCGGCTAGATTACGCATACGCCGCATTGTCCACTCCAAAGAGACCGAGAGAGAGAGCGGCCGACGAAAGAGCGACCCCTTTGAGTTGCATTTTTTTGGGGGTCCGCACTTCGAGTGGAAGAGAGCTAGAAAAGAACTCAAGCTGCAGTCGCTGCGTTTTCCTTTGTTGCTCTTCCACGAAGCGCGTGCGGCGCTCTTAGCACCAACACCGGCCCGAACACACACACACACACACACATACAGACAAATAGTCATCTTCCATGCGAGCCGTTCGGCTGCAAAAAAAGAAGGAAAAAACTAGAAGAAAGAGCACGAAGCGCCGAGTTCGTGGCCGCCACTGTCGACGTTGCAGTCGCTGTCGGCGTCGCTGCGCTGTCGCAGCAACTGCTGCTGGTGCTGCTGCTGGTGCTGCTTCTTCTTCCTCTCTCTCCTTCGGCGCAAAATTCTCTTTGGGCTTTTTTGGGTGTTTGGCCATGCTTTTTCGGCTCTGTCGGCTTTGGACTTTCGCAGAGATTTCACACGCGATGCGATTGCAGTTCTTGCAGACACTTTCATACGTTCGTTCGTGTTTATTTTGGTTGAAAACGGATATAACAAAAAAAAAAAAAAATAGTTGTTTTAATATTTTCGAATCTCTTTGAATATATTTATTCGTTTTTTTTTTTCTAATCTGAAATATATCCAATATATCCACCAGGACTTTTGGCGCGCGCGTTTCGTGTGTTGTGAGTTAACGGTGAAAGAACGTCTCTGAGAATCACAAAAGCGAACTATAATTCCCAACTTCTTTTTTCCGTTCTTTTTTTTTGCATTTTTTTGAAGTGTTCAAGCGACGGCTAAGCCAGTTTCTTTTTATATTCTATTAAATATCATTATCCTCTTGCAGGCATAGACTCAAACACAACAACAACTCCAACAACAACAACCACAACAACAACAACAAAAATGTTTTATAAATATATTATTATCAAGTAATAGCGAAGAAATAAGAAAAAGAAAAGTTTTTAAACGAGAAAGTCCTTGTAAAAAAAAAGAAAACGTAATTTATTTCGGCTGCTTTCAACAATGCAACAACAACAACTACACCAACTCCAATTGCAACTACAACAACTAAATCAACAACAACAGCAACAGCAACAAGAACAGAAGGAACAACAACAGCAGCAGCAGGAACCACAGCATCAACAACAACACCAACACCAACAACCAAATGAAACAAACCGACGTGTGTGTGTGTGAACAACTAGTAAAAAACTTTAGAGAAACTTACAACTCCTTCGATTTGGGCCATTTTTCGAAAGGAAGCGAACCCCTCTGAATTATTTTGTGTGTGTTCTCCTCTTTATATTATTTTTTTTTTTGGCAAGTGTCACGACAAAACTAAAAACAGAAACTAACTAACATTTCATTTCACAATAACTTCAAACGACAATATTTTCCATTATCGGCATGCTGTAAGGTTGTGTTTTTATTACAACAAAAGTTTCCAACATTTTGCTTAAACTTGATTTGATTTCGTTGAGACAACAACTACAACAACAACAACAAGAGCAACCAGAACCAAAATTGAAAACAATTTTTTCCAAGTGAAAATTTTGTGCGAACCAAAAGAAGTTAAAAGATAGAAATAAAAAGTGGCAAATAAATTGAAGGCGAAATTCAGATAAAATCCAAAAATCCAATTCAATGCAAGCCAAAAGTGCAACAAGAACAAAACTAACAACAAATTCATCCACAACAAAAGCAACAACCACACCAACAAGAACGAGAACAACGTTTTGAAACTGCGGTGTTTGGCGTTTATGGTGAGTTAAAAACAAAAACACAGTACACAAATTATAAGCTTTTTCAGTATTACATATATATATATATTAAGTGTGTGCGTTGGCTGAAATCGGACATAAAGTGCTACTTGATAATAAAAGTGTTAAGTTGGTTTATTTCTCTTCGGTTCGGTCTTTGCCATAAACGGCAAAAGTGGCCACTGTGAAGTGAGAGGAAAGGAAAGTGTTGGGCTGAAACTGGATTATGTCTTTTGTATATTAAAGTTTAAATAAACTGGACATTAAGTACATAAATAAGAGTAACAGGAGTAGACTTATTAATGGTAAACATTTTAGGGGAAAGAATTTAAAACTATTGAAAAAAATTAGTAGTTATAGTAGACAAAGTTATTAAGGAAGTTGTACAAATATTCTATTATTATTTGTTCTTAGGGAAATAGCAAAATATTTAACAGGAATATTCGGAAAATTACCTTAGCAGAAAATATAATATAGAAACTATAATGCTATAGTAAAAATTATTAAGTATTTAGGCTTGTACACAAAAACTGCTTAAATAAATTATTGATGTTATAGCAAATCCACAAGAAATAACTCTGTTCTTTTTTTTATATATAGCTCTGCGTATTTTCCTAGAAAAAACTTGTTGCAATGCCCTTTATTTGTTTAAATGTTGCTTATAAATCGATTTAAGCATTTTTATAAACCTCTCTTTCGGCGTCGACTGCCGTCACACTTCCTGTTCGAACCGGATGCGCTTTTAGAGAAAATTTGCTGAATGTTATCAAATATGTAATATGGAAATGCATTTTTCTGGGACACACAACGACCAGCAAAAAAAAATATAGTTGCAAAAATCAACAAAAATAAAAAAGAAAAAGCCAATCAATTAATTGGCAAATGAAAAATGGCGAAGAAAAAAAGAATGTTAAGTAAATGCTGGGTCAGTAATAGAGAACCGGGAAGAGGAACTTTGTGGAACTTCCGGCGCCACCAGAGGCGCCATTCCTCCGCTTAGTTCATCAGGCATTTTTTTGCAAATAATTTATTTTATTTTAAACTGGAATTTGCTGGGGGAAAGCTAATATATTTTCCTAGTATAGGTATAAGTAAGCAATCAAATTAGACTTAAAAAGCTATCAGTCTCCTTGGCAATTAATTTATTTGAATTATTAAGTAAGTGCTCCTCTCTAGTTCGGATTTTCTTGGTTATTAAAAATATAACACCTGCCCTAACACACCGAAACGCACTGTCTAGCCCCATGGAGAAACAAACCGATCCTCTCTACTTTTTATAACCATTCCCACATCGCTGTCTCGCAATTTTATCGCAATTATAAATATTTATAAGTAATGGGTAGCCGTAGGAATAATACCTTCTTTCGCCATCATCATAAAGTTGTTCTCTGATTTTGATTTATTTTTTTTCAGCTGTTTTATGATTTCTAGAAAAGGGCGCAGGCGCAACAAGGTTGTACTTGAGGATAAACTCCTAATTTTTCTCTTAGGATATATTCTAAAGTTAATTTTTGGGCCATTTAAGTTTCGTTTAATTTTTCAGATACATTTTTGTATTCGCCAGAGTGCGAAATGCAAAAAAATTCATTACAATACACGTATTTGCGTTGCCTTTGTTTTTGGCTTTTTATTTATATTTTTCGTACGTGGTTTTTTATGTGCAACAGTTTTCGTTTGTGTGTGTGTGTTTTTTCTAATTATTTTGCCTGAGTGTGAGTGGCTGTGAGTGCAACTAATGAGCAACTGCCGGTCGGCTGAAATTATTAACTCATTATGGGGTCTCGGGTGTTTTAAGTGCCTCAAGTCAGCCTGTTTTGTTTCGTTTTTTTACTCGCTTTTTTTCGTATTATTTTTTTTAATGGCTTGCGTGCGTTTTTTTCGTTTGTGCATCTTTTTTTTCATGCAGTTGGCGGCAATTGAATAAGGTGCAACATTGTTGGCGGATTCTCTCGAATAAATGAGCAGCATTAATTGAAAAGAGGCCCCAAAAGGTAAAGGGAAAAATTATGCAGGCTGGGGTGGATCTTGTGCCTAAATATTTATGTGCTGGTAATTGTTTAGTGAGTTGAGCCGCCTGTGATTAATGGCACTTAATGTGCTGAAAAATTGCACATGATTATGATATATTTTGAGAGTGAAACAAGTTCTTTAAAAAGTACTTCAATTCAAACTAATATATATATATATAAATAATTTCTTTAAACTATAATCTCTTATATATATAACACACAAGGCAATTGAAGGGTTTTGTTTAATAAAATGTAACTCAAATAATAATTATAAATTATTAAATATAAGTTTAAGTAGCATGGAACCTATAAATAGTTGAAGTCTAATTTTTGAATGCTTTTTTAGCTCAGTGTCTCTCATAAATATTCAAATAAACTCAGAACTTTATACCAATTGATTTATTTTTGGAGTCTGCTTCATGTAAATATTTTTAATAAATACTTTCATATTATTGGTAGCCTCAAACACATTTTCTTTGCTGACTTTACAAGCTCTCAAATTTATAGAAATATGAATAGTATGGTTCATAGCTATTTTTAGGGGCTGAAAAAATCTATATAAATATTTGATATTTTATACATCCAAGCTGCATTGGTTGTTTTTTTATTTTTGCCGTCGATTTTTGGCGCTTGGCTTGCCGTTGTCTAGACAAATCAATATAATCCAGACGGCAAATGGCCAATATAAAAAGAACTACATACGTATAACAAAAATATTACGCATACGCCCGGCTGGATTCAATATCCTCGACATCCTCCAGGCCTCCAACCGCCATCCTTCCACCTCTTTCCGCCTATCGTCTGTTGGCAAAAACTGCAGAAAATTAAACAAAATTTTTAGATTTCCTCAACAAGTTCGGGGCTCCTTTTTTTCGGCTAGATTCTCTTTCTTCTCCTTTTTTACTGTCTGTCTGCGCCGCAACGTACGTACCTATATATATAGAATATGTAAATATATATATATATATATATATAAAAACGTCTATATTTGCATTTGACAAAATAAGTGCAAGGCACAAAAAATAAAAAGGAAGAAAAATGCCGTTAAATGTTCCAGGACACAGACGACCGAGTGAGAGAGGGAGAGAGAGAGCGGGGAAGAGAGGGGCACGAGACGGGGCTAGGCCAGGAGACAGGGCCAGGGACTGGGAGAGGGAGAGGGACAGAGGGCCCGACGTCAATTGCGAAAGTAAAAACAACAAGAAAGCAATGCGAGCTTCAGGAGCCGAAGCAGGGAATACCCTAGAGGAGGAGTTACTTGGGAACTAGGGTATATCCTATACCTACATATAACAGATAGTTATAATTAATAATAATAATAAATATAAATAATAATAATAAATATAAATAATTTTCATAATATATATAAATAATAATAATAATAATAAATATAAATGTAAAATAATAATAATAAATATAAATGTAAAATAATATCGCTTTCTTTGAAAGCTTTGAAGCCAGTTTTGACCAAGAGTTTGTGGTTTCTGGAGATATTTAATTTATTTACAATTTAAACTAACTCAATAAAGCTTTCTTTACTGTCTCCCCAAGTTATAGCTCTCCGATCCTAAAGTTACTCACCTATAACACCATATATACTCTATTATATAGAGCTCCTACTTATGTATCCTGTTCATATCTATAATGCCTGCCATCAAGGGTATGGACAAGAAAATAAGCAAAAGCAGGCAACTTTGCGGTTGCAGGGGCGGGGTGGCGTTAAGAGAGGGGGGGCAGGCCAAAACGGAACGTTGGAGGGATCTGAAAAATGGGATGTGAGAAGGGGCAAATGTAATTTGGCGGCGCTTTCGTTTTTCGTTTCTTTTCGTTTTCGCATTTCGCCGAAACTCGCACTTCAATTAATCAGACGCTGCAGTCGCCACCCCCTTGAACCCCCTTTGTGTGCGCGCTCCCTCCCTTCTACCGCCCTGCCTCCCGTGCCCCTTAACCCTTGTCCTTCCAAGTGCAAGCGCCGTCCTGCTTCTGGACTTTTTCCCTCTGTGTCTGTGTCTGTGTGTGCGAGTGTGTTTTTGTGCAAGGACCTCTCGATGCACACTCACGTATATATAAAGATATACATATACGAAAACATATACATATATATGTCTATAAAAAGGGGTTCAAATTTTAAGCTGCTTCTTCTATGCCGGGCCTGTGTTTTTTTTTCGGCATGTTGATGCAGCTTTTGTTGGTCTCCGAGTTCCTTTCTTTTCATTTTTATTTTTATTTTATTTTTTTTGTAATACTTTTTTTTTTGTTTTTTCTTTTTTTTTGGCAATTTAGCCTCTAAGCTGCGTGTGTGTGTGTGTGTGTGTGTGCGGTACAGTTGCGTTTTCTATATGATTAAGTGTATGCATGTTGGCCATGGATTTTATGTAGCACACTTAAATGCTCCGAACAGGCGAGGATTTTGGATGTGATTAATTGTTTGTTTTCGACATGGCAGGCAGTATTCCTATGCTGGGAAACTTATAAATAAAATATAGGCCCCACACGATATAGTGTTGGCTTAATGAGAAATTTATTCATGCTGCAATTTGAGGTATTATGTTACTGATTTGAGTTCTTAGGGCAAAGTCACATGCTTTTATGCAAATGATTTAAAGTCAGACACAAATTTGGATTATTATTACTAAAGGTTTAAAATGGAATACTAAATGGAAAAGAATTTAACATTTAAAGTGTAATTAGCAGAATGACGGGGGAGATTAATTAAATGAAGTATTAAACCCGGTAAATTTCCCTAAAGATATGCCTTTGAAATATTTATTTAAAGTCCCACTTTAAGTGCTAATTGATCGTCTCCTAATCAAATTAAGATTATTATTAGTAAAGGTTTAAAATGTAGCACTAAATGGAATAGAATTTAACATATAAAATCTAAATAGCACAATAAGGGAGGAGATTTATTTAATAAAGTATTAAACCCGGCAAATTAAGTGCTAATTGATCTTCTCCTAATCAAATTAGGATTATTATTATTAAAGGCTGAAAATAAAATACTAAAGTGACAAGAATTAAACATTTAAAATGCAAATATCAGAGTAAGGAAGTAAACTTATTAAATAACCTATCAAACCAAGCAAATTTCCCTAACGATTACCCTTTAAAATATTTACTTAAAGTCCCACTTTAAGTGCTAATTAGATTACTATTATATAAGGCTGAAAATAAAATACTAAAGGGAAAAGAACTTAACATTTATAAAACAAATGGTAGAATAAGGAGGGAAATTTATTAAATAAACTATTATACCTGTCAAATTTCCCTAAAGAATATTTCTTTTAAGTCCCACTTTAAGTGCTAATTAATCTTCTCCTAGTCAAATTTAGATTATTATTATTAAAGGCTGAAAATGAAATACTAAAGGGAAAACTCAAACCCTAAGTGCTAATTGATCTTCTCCTAATCTGGGCTCCTGGTTCTTTTTTTCAAGACCCATTTACAGTTGGAGGTATCAAAGGCCTGAAGAACGCCCCCGCCTGGTCGGTGAGCGATCGCCTGTGATCCCAACAGAGCCCGAGCTCGCCAAGTGTCAGGTTTGTGCGAAGACCTGCATCTATCTTCTGCAGAAGCCCCCTCTTTTTAGCCATTTTTCTAGTATTTCCCCCTGCCGTATTTCTAGTATTTCCCCCTGGCTTATAGGCCGCCACGATCCTTGTCTCTTCGGGCTGGCTACCGGTTTTTCTTTTCCCCCCACAGATCAATTATGATATAATTATCTTTTGGACTATTGACAGCCAGCAAGGGGCCCGCTCGCTGCCTCCGTCTCCGTCTCCGTCTCCGTTCCCGTCTCTGTCCGTCCGTCTCTGTTTCCGTCTCTTTCAGTGGATAAAGTGAAATGCGCGCATGCGCACAAGTGTTGCTTGTCATTATGTTAATTGCATTTAAGCGCCAACAACTGCGAAGGCCCCAAAAGAGGAAGCGAACCGAAAGGAACAGAAAGAGACTGAGACTGAGACTGAGACGGAGACTGAGACGCCGGGAGATATAGAGTGCGGAGGCAGGGCGGGGCCCGGGGCCGGGAGGCCGGGGCTGGGCTGATATATGGGGGAATCTGGCGAGAAGCTTTTATTATATTAACTTGGTGCTGCATATAATTGATGATGATTAAATCAATGCTACCGCAATGCGCCAGCATCTTCCATCTTCCTGCAGCTCCCCCGGAGTCTCGGCTCTTCTCGCCTTCTCCTCCTGTCTCCTCCTGTCTCCCGTCTCCGTTCTTCTCTCTTTCTCAGTTTGTCTTTATCTCTTTTTTTTTTCACAGTTTCAGGTTTCGTCATCATCCATACGTTTTTTTCTTTCATACTTGTCTGTACATATGTTTTTTTCTTGCATCTGCTCTTTTATTACGCAATTGTATGGGGACAAAGCGAAACCTCAGGGAACTCGGCTTCCAGTGGAGATGTGGCTTTGAAATTTTTTAGATTTCTTGCTTTTTTAAGAATTTATTATTTTATTTTGTTATTAACTTTAATATATTAAAACTTACATTTAATTTAACATTTTAATTGAGGAAATATGTGTTTTTAGAGGCATAGTGCATAGGGAGTTTGGGTTCCGGTGGAGATGTGGCTTTGAAATTTTTTGGACTTCTTGCCTTTAAATAGTTTATTAATTTTATTTCGATATTAATTTAAATATTCTTAAATTTACATTGAATTTAACATTTTAATTGAGGAAATATGGGTTTATAGAGGCATATTGCATAGGGAACTTGGGTTCCAGTGGAGATGTGGCTTTGAAATTTTGTAGATTTCTTGCCTTTAAATAGTTTATTAATTTTATTTCGTTATTAACTCAAATATATTAAAGTTTACATTTAATTTAACATTTTATTTTGACGAAATATATGTTAATAAAGGCATAGTGCATAGGGAACTTATGTTCCAGTGGAGATGTGGCTTTGAAATTTGGTAGATTTCTTGCCTTTAAATAATCAATTAATTATATTTCGTTATTAACTTAAATATATTAAAGTTTACATTTAATTTAACATTTTATTTAGACGAAATATATGTTAATAAAGGCATAGTGCATAGGGAACATGAGTTCCAGTGGAGATGTTGCTTTGAAATTTTGTAGATTTTTTCCTTTTTTAAGAGATTATTAGTTTATTTCGATATCAACTCAAATATGTTAAGGTTTACATTTAATGAAACATTTTGATGAAATATGTGTTTTTGAAGGCATATAAGGTCGATTTAATATTACCACTATTAAACAATGGCGTAAGTATTATTTTATTTAAGCAAATAATCTGTAATACAATCTAATTTGTAAAATATGAATTACTTATTTTAGTTTAAAAGTACTTATATTAAATAATTGATGAGAACTCCTTCTATAGAGCTTAGTATATCCAAATTTCTTAAGCAGATCGTGGCAGTTGCTTGTCGTTTCTTCTGTTTTTTTTTGTAAATAATTTTTTATTCAACCCCTCGAGACGATTTTGGGACCCTAGAGGCCGAAAAACAGACGCAACAGAACCAACCCCAAAAACAGCCAAAAACCCAAAAAACCGAGTGCAGAAATGGAAACAAAAAATGGAAGAAAGAAAAAAAACGTCAGGAAAGCCAACGAGGCATGGAGTTCCCCCTGTTCCCGAACTGCATGTCTGTACATATATAGATATATGTTGAGATATGTGAAAACATATATGCATATAGGTATATATATTTGTGCAATTTATACACCTGACCCTCCGTCTGTTTGTTTTCGCTGATTATCTTTGGCGTATTTAGAGCGTAAAGCGTAGTCAGACAAACAGAGTTGGCCGAAAATGATAATGATGGCCGGGAACGGGAACAGGAACAAGGATCGGATCGGATAGGATAGGAACGGAACAGATCGGAAGCCCGAAAGGGGTTCCTTGTCTCTCTGAAGAAATGCCGCGCCGAAATTCAAAGTGAAATGCAATTTATATTTTCGACAAATTTCCATTGCCACCTGCAAGCGAAATAAAATTAGGGAAAAACCTTTAAGAGTTTAAGCCAAGCAGGAAAGGCAGAAGATTCCAGAGGGGATAAGGCATAAAAGGGGAAAGAAGCCAGGCCAAAAGGGGTCTGCAAAGAAATTAAGGAATCTACATAAATAATGGATTTTTAAGTGGACAGAAAAAGAAGTATAACAATATTACTAAGATAACTATTGTATTAATCTAAGAAGGCAGGACTTTTAATATAATAATCAAATAATATTAGGTAATTTTATTTAGTATATTAAGAGAAAGGATACTTTGATTGATATATTTTGTGCCAAATGGGTTTATTTCCCTTTGAACAAAATCCCCAGTACTTGGCTCACAGACGTAAGCTCATTAGAAATTCATTTAAAATTGAAAACCCAGGCCCAGGCCCCCTGTTTTTTGCTCCATCAAATTCAGGTCTTCAAAGTTAAGCCATAAAATAGAAAACGTACAAGAAAAACTGAACTGAACAGAGTTTACAAAAAAAAAAAAAAGTACGAGAAAGGCGAGACTTTAATGCGAATGAGGGTAAAAATTGCATAGCTCTCCTCCGCATGCATCGAGCACTAATGCAAATACAACCCTGCGGCATTTCGGGAAAAAAGCTTATTGCCAAAAAAAGGCACAGACCCGCCGCAGCGCAGCACAGGGGCGGAGGTGGGGTACAAAGGGGGGCCGCAAATGAGGGGGAGATCCAGCCAGTAGGGTGGTCTCTGCGATATATATATATATATATTGCATACTAATAAAACCAAGATGCCGAAAGTAAAAGCACCAACAGCAAAAACAAAAGAAAATCTGCAAAAAAAGTAAGAAAATAAAGGTTGCAGTGAGTGGAGGGGAGGAGGGGTTAGGGGAGTGCTATATTCGTTATGATAAACCCTCCACCGGGGCTGATGATGATGGCACCATGAGAAATATCAACGCCAACTTGCTCCTTTCCCTCCGTTTTATTTTATTTTATTATCTTAATTTTTTTTTGTGTTTTGTCCCAATTTTAACGCAGCCCCCGCCCCGCCACAGACCCCCTCGATGTGCTGCAATGCAGCTGAGGGCAGTGCATGTGGCCTAAACCTCCGGCTCAAAACCCAAAAACTTGGTTCCAGCCATTGAGCTTATTTTTGGCCTTTTTTATACGAATTTTTGTTAAATTCTTAAAGAGCTTTGCAGAGGATTTATTGAGGTTTATTTAAGGCTTATTTGTAATTTAAACTTCAATAAAACATTAAAGTTAACTAGCTCTTAATTAAAAAATAAGAAATTTAATCTAACACAAAGGCAGAATATTATTTATATTATTTAATGTATAGGAACTCCTTATCTGTCTGAAAGATTATTATGTGATAATTTTATTCAAGTTCTAATAGGGATCTTATAAGCTATTAAAGGAATACTATATATTAGGATATTATAGGAAATTATTTGATCATTTTATTTAAGTTCTAATAGGGATATTATAAGGTATTAAAGGAATACTATATATTAGGATATTATAGGAAATTATGTGATCATTTTGATAAAGTTCTAATAGGAATATTATAAGGTATTAAAGGTATACTATATACTAGGATATTATGGGAAATTCTATAATTTAATAAGCAGACCAGGGAGCTAAGTATTTTTAAATTGTACCTACAACTTATTTATATTTCTGCTCTTGTTATTTTTTCCCTGAATTTGTCCGTCTAGGCATATCTTGTATTTAATTAAAAAACAATCTAATAAATACATTTTTAAGAAAAATAAATACAATAAATTTTAAGCAGGAATTTTAAACTCCCAACTATAAATAGAATCCAAGAGCTTGTCAGGCATAAGCGAAATCTGCCAGTAATAAACCAACTCGTTGCTTGTAATTACGGCAATCTAAAAAGGAATTTGTACTGCCCACAATTGCATTCCAGGCCAGAGAAACCTCACAGTGAAGCCTCGGCGAAATCTCTGGGCCGAAAATACCGCCCCCCAGCAGCAACCGAAACCCGAAAACCCCCCAACGCCTCGCACGACCAACAGAATTCAGCAAAACTCACAGAGGCAACACATCAAGTTAAAACCAATATAATAACATATATAAAAAGAGCACAGTCTGTCTGGTTGCCCCCCACTCCCCCGGCTGGCAGGCAGTCTTAGTCCCTGGTTTGTAACACATTTTCGTGTTTCGCTCGTGTGGCATTTTTCGGTGTGCGAAAAGGGTTAAACAGGACGAAACAGGACGAAATGAAGTCCCCCTGCACGTCCCATCCGCCACTTCACATTTTATTTATATATTTCACTTCTTTCGTTTTGTTTCTTCTGTGGCTTATTTTTTGTTGTAATTTTTCTTCTTTTTTTTTTGGGTATTTTGTATATCGCTTGCAATTTTTTGTCGTCTCTTATTTCCTATCCTGGAGAGGAGTATTTGCATTTTTTATGCATTCCGGGTCCTTGAATATTTTTAATAATATTTTTTAGGTTTTGACAAAGATTAGAGATAGCAAATTATATTTTTTTAGATTTTAATAAAACCTTACCAAGAAAATATAAATATAAATGTAATTAAAAATATTAATATCTTCGGCTTAGAAGACACAAAGGACAAGCATGTCTTGTTCTAGAATTCCCAACTGATTGGTCAGCAAACGTATAATCATGACGAATGTGGCACACCCACAAACAGCTGTCATTTAAAATCTTAGTGTGTTTTTGTCACAGAAAAATATCTAATACTTCGTCGTTAATATTTGTCTTAGTAAATATTTTAAAAATTTGACTAAGCTAATTAATTTTTCTACAGGGTATACTTATGTTCGTTCTTGAAAAATTGCCTGGTTTTTTGGTAATTTTTGGCAATTCAGTCGCTTCTTCTTGCCGCTGTTGAAGTTGCGTTTTTTCGGGGTTGACTGCAATTGCATCCTGACCCAAACTCAAACTCAAACTCAAACTCAAACTGGGAACCGAACCCCTGACTGCCTCTTCTGGCTCCTGTGCGTTGTGAAGTGGAACGCGCGCCAGGTTTTTTATTTTCTTGTTTTGTTTTTTAGGCAAGGGGGCTGCGAGGGGGGGGGGGGGGGGGGGGGGGGGGAGGGGTCAAGGGGTCCCTGCTCATCAGCCATCATCATCAACATCATCGGGAGGGGAAGAAGCAGCACTCTTTTTTGGGCATTTTTTCGCGCTCGTTTTCCGTGTTGTTGCATTCTGGTCGGGTTCTCCTTTTTTTGGGACATTTTATTTGTTATTTGCTGCACACACACACACCACACCACACACTCAGTTACACGCACTTCCGGAGTGCAGCAAAAAAATACAAGAAATCAGCCAAAAAAGTAGTAAAAAAAGGATATATCTTGGGAGAGAGCGACTTTGGAAATACACTAAAATGGTAATGATATCTGAATTATTCCAGGACTTGCAAAAATATTTAAGTGTGGCATTAGGGGGTTGTGATAATTATTTGTTTTAGAGGATCCATGTCTTATAGGATATATTAATGGGCAGAAATCCTTTTCAAGAACCCTTTATAACACAGTACATTCATCATATGTAATCTGAAATATTATATATTTAAGTTACATACAAGAAAAATGAATATGAATATTAAGGGGTTATGATAATGATTTGTTTTGGAGGATCCATGTCTTATAGGATATATTTATGGGCAGAATTCCTCCTCAAGGACTCATATGAACACAGTACATTTATTATATGTAATCTGAAATATTTTATATTTAAATGTACATATAAGAAAAGTGAATATGATTATTAAGGGGTTATGATAATTATTTGTTTTATAGGTTCCATGTCTTATAGTATATATTGATAGACAGAAATCCACCTCAAGGACTCATACAAACACAGTACATTCATCATATATTATCTGAATTATTATATATTTAATTTTAAATATTAGGAAAATGGATATAACTCTATATACCTCAAGCCAGACTCATAAATCATTCTTTTATAATAATCTGGGTTATCTCCTATTTTTTTAAATATTTATTTTCAATTAGTATCCTCCAATATCGACCTTGAAGGACTCACCCCACTGGAAACCCCTCTAATCAGACTAGTAACTCTTTTTAGAATCCCTTATCAACGCCTAATTTGGCCAGGATTTCCTCAGGATATCTTGAATACCCCTCATAGAGGGTATATATATATATATATGGAATTTAAGCGGGAGAGTTTATTAGCCCCCTGCGCGCGATGACGACGACGGCGGCGACGACGACAACGACGTTGACACAGGCGAGAGAGAGCAGCCGGCGTCGTTTTTGCCGTTATCGCGTTCATCGCGACACAACCGTGTGGACAACATGGTCGTGCGGCCAGGGGGGGCGGCGCGCACAGGGCTATGGCCTAAAAGGGGGATATAGCATACACACATACATATATAGCCAGCGGATGGACAGGGGACACATGTTCCGTACGTTCCTCGTTGCGTTTTCGGGACTTTTTCGCGCACTTGTCGCCGCTGCGAAATGAGTTTATTTTTTAATACTTTTTTTGTTGTTGTTGTTTTTGGTTATGTTTGCATCTGCCACCTTTAATGGAGATCGAGGGGGGAGGGGAGAGGGGAGCTGATGAGCCGGGCACGCGATCAAAAGGGTAGCCCCACAGGCGAGGTCCTGGCAGTCACTAATCCTGAGGAGGCCGGCAGAAAACTTGATTTAATATTAGGAAATTATAAGCAAAGGTATTCGATTTTATATCTTACTGTTAAAAAAAATATATTATAAAATATATTTATGCCAAATGAAGTCAATTTAGTTGTAGGATTTTAGAGAATAAGGTTTGTTGTATGTTTTCTGCGTTTATAAAGTTAATTTCCTTGGCTATGGTTACTTCTTTTGATGTGAGAGCTGAGACAAATAGACTTTGACAACAATAACAACAACAATGTGGTTTAATCATAAAGATACTGATGATGATTGTGCACTAAATGACACCTTGTGGGGGGAAAAAATAAAAGAAGAGGGGTTCAATGCAGTTGAACCAGAGAGAAAACTAAGAAAATATTAAAAAAAAACAAGGCTTTAAATATAAATAATATATATAAAAATAAAGAGGTTATTAAAAATACCATAATAGAGCTAATAAGTAACTACTTTGTAACTAAAATAATTTTAATCATAATATTAAACAGGATAATATAATAAAGTTAAACAAGATTAAACAATTCTTAGATAATATAATTAAAACAAGAAGTAGAACACGAATAAAAGTACAAAATAATGGTTTAAAATCATACCATTAAGATAAAGTCAATTATTATATTATTATATATTATTATATATAATTTCTGAACCCATTTAAATGTAGATATAAATAGTTTTAGGCTTAAATACTTAACTAAATATTAAATTCTAATATTCTGACCCAATTAAGTTGTTGATTGGTTTTTTAATTACCATTTAAAGTGTAATTTCCATCATTTTAATGATTAATTTTAATACAAGGTTTTTAATAGCATTTCCTGATTCCCGTTGAACCCCCGTCAACTCGCTTGATAATATATATAGGGCCAAGTGTGGGGGAGAGGAGTCGAGTGGGGTAGCCAAGGACTTACAAAGGAAACTTGCGTGGACTCCTCGTATAATCTTCCCCCTCTTCCCCCTCTTCCCACTGGTTCCTCTGAGCCCAGGCTCTTGAGTCTTTTTCCTCTCATTTCGCGTGTGTGTGTGTGTGTGTGTGTGTGCATATACACGCACATATGTTTGATTCCTTCTTTTCGCACACACTTAAGCACGCATTTTAGGCGACATCCCCCCATCTTAAGCCCACCCCACACCCCTTAACCCTTTGACGTCTCGTGTTTGGTTTGCCACTTGGGCATTTACCCGAATGCAATCGATATGTGGAGCACACAAAAAGCGAGGGGGGCTAGAGGATCCAGGGGGGCAGGATAGGGATGCCAGATGCACAGCAAGAAATTTCAATAAAATATGGGTTTCACAGATTTATAAAGATTTTTTAGGGGTGCTATTTAAGCTAATTATATTTAATAATTAATTAATATAATAATAATAAATAAATATTAATAAATATTAATAAATTTAATAATATAATAATATATTTGCCTTGGATTTCTGCTGTTTTTTTAGGTGATTTTGTGACATTTCTTATAATCAGGCTGGGCAAATCTTAAGAAACCCCACAAATCGATAAATAAATTTTTATTGTGTACGCAACTGGCTGGGTAAAATAATTAATAATAATTTATGACGCGGTGCCTGGTGGCGCTGCAATTAGAAAATGTCAAAGCGAGAGGCACAAAATAGTGGGGAAAGGGCGGGGGCCGGGGAAGGACCCTCTGCAAAATTATGCATAAACGCATTTTAGTGCGCCTACAAGTAGGCAATGCCAAAGGAACCGAGTCGGCGAAACTACAAAGGACCTCAAAGCCCAAGACGATGACGTCAAGGAGGGCGGGCAGGGGCAGGGGCAGGGAAGGAGCACAAGGGTTTGGGGGAAAGGACCAAGTCGGGACACTTTTGTTGCACATTGCGTTCCCTCTGCCAGCTGAACTGAAGTGCACTTCTGACGCACTTCTCCTTTTGCGACCCGCAGGGAAGTTCATTCTAACAAAAAATACAAAAAAAAAAGAGTAAAAAACCGACAGAAAATATAAGAGTAGGCAAAAACAAAAAGAAAGAAACTTACAACGCACACAAAAAAAAAATCAGAAATGCAGGAAACTCTAAGCCACTAACGACCAGGGGATTACCCTGTATAGGTTTATAATAATAACATAATAAAATGATAGAAGCGGGATTGAATATTTAGCTGTAAGAGTAGGGAAGTCTCAATTCCTGGTCAGTATCCTTTAGATAACCAACATCTATAACAATTGAAGCTAGAACCCTTTGGGAATTCTAGTGAAATTCAATCAGAGGGCTCCTCTTGTAAGCTTCACATTTTAAATAAACAATAAAAAAATAATAGAAGTAGAAGTCTTTATTCCTGGTCAGTATCCTTTTGATAACCAATATCTATACCAATTACAGCTAGAACCCTTTGGGAATTCTAGTGAAATTTAATTAGAGGGCTCCCCTTGTGAGCTTTTCATTAGTTCTCATACTGAACTCTCCAGTAAAAAATAGAATACTTAATAAAACTTACAAGTAATAAGAAAAATAATAAGTAATAGTAACTAATAATCAAATGGTTCAACTCAAATATCAGCCTCATTTCTCCCCTTCGAGGATATCAAAGGGTAAGCACCCAAACGAAGGCATTCGCAAAAAAGCTCGGCTGGCTCCTTTGATCCTGTCGCTGATGCAGCCTCGCAGTATCTCCTTGCCCTCCGCCACTCCCTCCCCCCCTGATGTTGCAACTAACTCACGCAATTTTCAAAAAAGGTTTCTCTTTGCTGACAGCAACAACAACAACAATGCCCCTGTTGACAAAGGCTCACAAACAACAATAACGAAACTTGGTTACAGCGGGGCGCGTGTTGGGCGGCACTAGATGCCAGTGGGCGCCGTTGCCGCTGCCGGTGGGGGGGGGCGGAATGGGTGGCGGAGTGGGTGGCCGGCTGCTGCACAGATAATGAAAGGTCGTCGAAGTGCGTCGCATTCATGTCGCTGCGCCCGAGAGCTGGCGCTGGTGATGCCGACAGTAACATGAAAAACAGAGACGCAACCGAAAGGGACAGGCGGCAGCAGATTTACAGGCCTTGTCGTCCTTGGCAGGATATACTAAAAAAAAAAAAAAGGGAAAAAATAAAAGCCAGTCTCCAAAGGGGACCGGGGCCAAGGAAACACAGCTCTGCTGCTGCTGGTGACACAACTAATCAAGTGTTAACCAGTCCAAAAGCCTTCGCTGCGGTCACTTTCCCAGGACCCACAGAAGGCGGAGTGAAAATGCAAAGAAAGGAAAAAATAATGGGGGGAAAAGTGCATCTCTGAGTAGCTTGGGCAACCAAGGGACTGCGTTGGGGAATAAGGATTTCACAAAGAGAAAAATATACGATTAGACGTGCCTGCTGACGCCAAACAATTGCTGTCCCTTAACTGTCCGATTACGAGAAGGCAGGGCATATATATAGAGACAAGAAACGGGTTAAATATCACAACGCAATCTTCAAAGGCCCCTGGAATATGTCTCTAAATGTATATCTCTGAATTAACTTAGTAAATAATTTATTTAAGATATTGAAAACTATAAAAACCGAATAGAGAACTAGGACTTGAACCCATAAGTCAAGACTAACTGGCAGTTAGGGCTTAAAAAAGTATAACATTATTGTAAAAATTGAGCTATAAATGTCTCTAAATATATATCTATAAATTTACTCAGTAAATAATTTATTTAAGACTTTAAAAACTATAAAAACCAAAAAGAGAACTATGACTTGAATCTAAAATTCAAGACTAACTGAAATAAAATTTCTAAGTCTTATAACTATTCTTGTATTTATTTTACTAAAGGCTTTGTAATATTTTTTAATAATTTTACTATTTCTTATTTACTTAAATTACTTAAAGCCCACCAGTAATGACTCATGAGTCAGAAAAATCAACAAAAAACTAGAGAAAGTTCAACGTACGTTTACTTGTTCTTCGGTCTTTTTTTATATTATTTTTTACTGACCATAAACGAGCAAGCAAAAATCTGTAGAATATTTAATGACTTAGCTAGTTATAGTTGTTATTCCGTTAACAAATTTTATTCATTTATAAAAGAAGGTAATAATAAAAATAAAATAGAGAAATAAATTACTACAACAAATATATTTCTAGAATAATTTTTTTGATAACTAACTTTCATTAGAGTTCCGCTAGCACTTCTTGGATTATATAGAATATAATACATATAATATAGAACTTAGAAATGAACAATTTATTGACTGAATCCGGACACTGCTGACCAGTGTTGGTTAACTTGATCCAGTTTCAACTCCAACTCCTGTCCGGTTGGAAAAATTCCCGTGAAGACAAATTTGTTGATGATTCTCATTGCATTTGTTGGTTATTCGCTGACACTGGGATTTCAGCTTATAAGGAGTAGGCGGGGAATGTCTCGGTTTCATATTCACTGTCCACGGCCCACTGCCCGCTGACGTTGACGTTTTGCTGCAGTTGCAGGGTCTACACTGCACAAAAATACAGCATAAAAAAGTATAACATTATTGCAAAATTTTAGCTATAAAAAAATATATCTTTTGATAGCTTTTTAGAACAAGACAATAATTAGATATACTTATTAGTCAGCCAATTAGTTAGTTAATAATAATAATCAAATAATAATGAAGAATGAGTAATATTTTAAATAAATTCAATATTAAACAAAATATTTTATATGATTTAAAGTTGAAAAATTACAAAAAGAGACTAGTAAATATTACAAATAATTAAGAACTACCACCAAGGGTTTTTAAATGCTCCTTTATGATTATAAAAAATGTTATATATTTTATATAATCTAGGTAAATATTATTGCTGCATTTTCTTTCAGTGCATTGCACCCGCTGCAATTGTTGTTTGCCTTCTTCTCCTTCATATTTGTGTTCTTTATTTTGTTTCGCGTTTTTTTGCCTATGTGTTTTTCCAGGAATTCCGTCACTGATACAGCCATATGCAAAAGATACAAACACAAAAAAAAAATACAATAAAAAACTACACAAAATAAGTTCGTGAAAAAAATGATTGTTGCATTTTTCACAACGTCATTTTCTGGAAAATAAATGCAGAAAAAAGAATTGTTGTTTGTTGTACAATAATTTATGCAAATATTGCAGACGCGCTCAAGAAGAGAAACTTTATAATTATGACAAGGGTCGGGGGATGGCTGGGGGAGAGGGTTAAAGAAGTGGCTCTACAAGGGGTGCGGTGCGGGGTGACTGACCAGTCTGCTGTCCGTCATTCAATCAGTCAGCCAGCCAGTCAGTCAGTCAGTTAGTCATTGAAATTGAGTGTGTTTAGTGGGGCTTGTTTTGGACTTGGCCCAAAGTTCGAAGCTTGTTGGAGAATCAAAGAAAATATAGAAAGTATATAAAATATTTGAAATTGAGAAGGAATCCACAGAAAATTGTTACATTGCTTTATTAATTATTTTTGTATTAATTTTTATTAATTTTAATTATGTTTAATTAATATATTTATAAAATAGGGCTGTTCAAACATTTTTTATTATCTAGTTTCCCATATTCTAGTTTCTTGGGTTAATTAAAATAGTTACAACATATTTCACAAATTCTTTTTATACTAAATTTCTTACTTCCTTTTTACTTTATTTAATATAAATTTAATATTACTTCCTAACTTCTATTAAAAGCTTAAGCTTAAATTTCTTCTATGAATCTATGTTTATATATTTTGAAATAATATGTCCTATACAGAACTCTCTATTTTTTTTATTTTCTACTATGAATATTTATATAAAATTGGATTATATAAAATTTATACACAGAACTCTCTACTCTTCTTAATTTTTTACTATGAATCGATGTTTATATATTTTTAAATAAGATGTATATACGGAACTCTTTATTTTTTTCATTTTCTACTATGAATCGATATATATTTATATTTAAATATAAAATGTATACACTGAACTGTCTATTCTTCTTAATTTTTTACTATGAATCGATGTTTATATATTTTTAAATAATAATAATATTTTATTCATTTTCTACTATGAATCGATGCTTAAATATTTTTATATAATATTCATACACAGAACTCTCTACCCTTCTTAATTTTCTTCTACAAAATTATTTTTACATATTTTTAAATAAAGTGTATGCACAGAACTCTCTCTTTTATTCATTTTCTATTTTGAATCGATGCTTAAATATTTTTATATACAATTTATACACAGAACTCTTTACTTCTTTACATTTTCTACTATGAGTCTATGTTTATATATTTTTAATAAAATGTATATACAGAACTCTCTACTCTTTTTCATTTCCTACTATGACTTGATGCTTAAATATTTTTAGATAAATTGTATATACAGAACCCTCTATTTTATTCCATTTTCTACTATGAATCGATGCTTAAATATTTTTATATAAAATTCCCACACAGAGCTCTCTACTCTCTTTCATTTCCCTTCAATTATTTCCATGTTTATGGCTTGATTTTAGAATGACAGGCAGTCAGGAAACTTTGGAAACTTTGTTCACCTCTTTGACTTCCTTAACTTGTTTGGCATATTTTATATACATTTATATACAATTGTCTCGCTGAAGTTCCCCCGCCGCCGTCGCCGTCGTCGCCGCCACATAAAACACTCTCGAAATGCTGAGATGCCGTGACATTTGTCCGTTTATCCCTCGGTCGGTCGATTGCCGTCTAAAGTTTCATAAATTCAGCTGAATTCTGTATGCCCGCCCGAGCTGAAACCGCTGAATGAGGAAAAGCATAAACAATTTCAGAGTTCTAATAAAATGCCATCACTTGGCAGGATATAGGTAGAGCTTTTCTAGACTTTAAATAAATATTTGTAAATTAATTGCAATATTTCTAGTATTTCTTTCTTAAGTTTTAATTGGTTCTCTTTACTTTTTATATTTGTTTCTTTACTTATTCATATTTGTTCCTGCTTCCCCTTCAGGTTATTTCTCTCTTTTTTTCGATTATTATTGCATAAATTTATTGTCAACATATTTTTAGGGTTTTTCCTTCTTTTTTTGTGTCACGCATGGCAACAAATGGAATTTGGTCGCCGTCCTGCTCGAGAATGTCCTTGTGCTTAGTTGTCCCTATCGCGAAACTGGGCAAGCATGCACTGCGAGAAAACACGGCAGTCGGCGGAGGCACGGAGGGGAGAGAGCGGAGATGGACAGACAGACGAGACAGATAAAATAAATGGAAAATGCGCCACAAAAGAAAACGAAATTAAAAACGCAAGACGCAAAGCCCAGGGACGGCAACAGCAACAACAACAACAACAACAACAACGGCAGTAGAATTTTATACACCAGACTGGTGCCCCTCCCCCCGCCCATATTATACCCTCGGTGCCATTCCCATTGAAATTCCTCATTC
Organism: Drosophila pectinifera; assembly: GCA_008042775.1. Classification (NCBI taxonomy): domain Eukaryota; kingdom Metazoa; phylum Arthropoda; class Insecta; order Diptera; family Drosophilidae; genus Drosophila; species Drosophila pectinifera. Next base: position 23,326 of record VNKC01004132.1, on the reverse strand, counting down.
TCCTTCATTGCCTTCGCCATTTTCCCCCCCTCCCCGCCTTCGCCTTGCCCCGTGCACTTCCCCCGTTTCCCATTCAGCGCGCGCCTCACCTGCAGCACGGCGGAATATGCAACTTGCGACTGTCGAGGGTTTTTCAGCTGTGTGTTTTTTGTTGTATTTTTGTATTTTTGTGTATCTTCTTCTTTCGAGGAGTCGTCCTGGGAGCCCCGAGATTAACCCTTCCGCGCATCCAGGGGGTGCTGGGCGGGCACACCCTCTCCTGCTAGTAGAAGAACTCCGTGTGTACAAGTTTGAGAATAAATAGGAGACAAGTCAATAACAGCATAGATTTCCTAGGACACTAATTTATTAAAAAGGTTAAGTCCAAGCTTAATAATAAAAATAGTTAAAATAATATTTTAGAAGGGTATTAATAAGGGTATAAGGGTATAAGAAGGGTTATAACATATTTTATAAGAATTTTATTTTGCATAGTAGGGTTTTCTTTAATATTACAATAAATATATTATAATAAAATAGAGATGATATTATTATATTAGATTATATATATTATATTATATTTTATATTATATTATATATATTATATTATATATTTTAGGAATTATATTATAAATAACTCAGTACAATAAATAAAATTATTTTAACTAAAAGATAATACCTTCGATGATACACATAAATATGTATTTGTTATATAAAAATTAATAATTATATAAATGGAACTTTAGAAAATATTCCATTTACTTATACAAAAAAAAGTATATTTATGTATATGAAACTATAGAAAATATTCCATTATTTCATTAACTTATACAAAAATAAATATTTATATAAAAGGAACTATAGAAAATATTCCATTATTCCATTAACTTATGTACAAAAAAATAATTCTATATATGGAACTATATAAAATAACCCATTATTCCCTTAACATTATTCTTGTTACCTCCTTTCCATTAAAATTGAATTAATACTTCTCAACTATTATAAAGAATATAATTTTTTAAAACTAATTATCTTTCTTAGACTCTTACATAATATAATAATATAATATAATATAATAATATAATATAGAAATATATTGTAAGTCAAAGATTGATTTTAACATAATTAATTTGAGAAATTAGAACCCTCTTTCGCACAAGGGTTAATAAATGTGTGTCGATTTGGGGCAGGGCACCGAGGGGGAGTGGCTTGGGGGCGGCTGG
>VNKC01004132.1:0-22042 GCA_008042775.1 Drosophila pectinifera | reverse complement strand
GGGCGGCTGGCGGGTGTTTTTCGGTGGGTTTTCTTCAACTGTCTGCAGTTGCCTCAACTGTTGATGCCACACACCACTCACACACACACCAAACAGCTGTGCAGACATTTTAAGCAGCCTGTCGTCATTGTTTATGGGAATTACATATGTATGAGCCACACATACAAATAAATAAATATAATATATATATATATATATATGTTCGCAGCAGTCTGGATGGAACCGTAGACATTTTCTAGACTCGCTTCTAGTACGAGCTTCTGTATCTATCAACAATGCGTCTCGCCGTCTGACTTCAGTCTGACTCCCCGTCTGGATATGTCTGGCATTGGTTTCACTGTCTGTCTGTCTGTCCGTCCGTCTGTCTCTCTGTCTGTCTGTCTGTCTGCCCTTGTGTCTCTCTGTCTGTCCTGCCGACTACTCCGTCTATATCTCCATTTCCCGGCTACGAATCCCCCCCGGTTTAAGGCTTACTTCTGTCTGTTTGCTGTCCACCATGTGAGGCTTATCAGTGCGTGTTTTCTTCACTTGATTTCTCGGTAATTGAACTGATCGTTTTTCGAATAAGTCAAAGTCGCAGTCGTGGCTTTTAAATTAAAGCGGAAAGAGTTGTGGTTGTTTTGTGGCTTTTTTTTTTGTTTATTTATTTATTTAAAAGAATTGCCAAATCATAATGTTTTTCTTCAACTTAGCTGGTGAGCTTCCCTCCTTCTTCTGTTAATAAGGAAACTGTAGCAAATTTTCTACGATTTTCCTGTATGTGCTTGAACTTGAACTTTGAACCTACTTATGGCTTGGCGGAAAGTCGAGGAAAATGGAAACTTTTTCAATGCCACGTCGACGCCGCAGACATCAACTGCTGCCAGATGCTGGTGCAGCCTTCCATCTTGCAACCTCTTCTTCAGCAGCGTTTTCCCCCTCAGCACCCAGCCCCCAGACCCCAGCTTCTTCAGCTGCGACTTCTTATAAAAATATGCCAGAGACCAGACAGAGATAGATAGAGTATGGAAAAGTTGAGTGAAAATCCAAAGAGGAATCATAAAGGCAGTTTTCCCAGACAGCAAGGACTCGGTTTTATGGGTCTTAAATATAAAGCAGAATTTATAGGAATTTTAGGGGATCGAAATAGTAATTAGAAGAATAAATAAGTAATATAAATAAATAAGAAAAATTAAGCAGCTATATAAATAAATAACTAATATTAACTAATATTAATAAGAAAAATAAATAAGTATATAAATAAATAAGATAAAGTAAGCAGCTATAAAAATAAATAACTAATATGGGAAATCCATATTATGGGTTATGGTTTTATGGGTCTTAAATATAAAGCAGAATATACAGGAATTTCAGGGGATCGAAATAATAATTAGAAGAATAAATAAGTAAATAAATAATAAGAAAAAAGTATATATAAAAAGAAATAATATTAAAAATAATAATATAATAATATAATATAATATAATAATATAATATAATATAATAATATAATATAATATAATAATATAATATATAATATAATATAATAATAATATAAGCTTCCTTTTTTACTTTTCTCTTATGTGCTACATGTCTTTTTATTTAAAGCCTTTTCTTTGTATATATATATTATATAAAATATATAAATCATTAACCTGTATAACAGATTTATTTTGTTAATTATTTTGAGCCCTTTAACCCCTTGGAAACCCCTTTCCTGAGACGCCTCTGCTGCCAGTCATAATTCAAAGCTTGAATTTTGTCGCTCACTGTGAGCAACGACGTCATAATTAAGCCTGCCACATGTTGCAGTGGGAAACTTTTTCCTTTATGTCTGCCTGGGTGTATGTGTGCATGTGTGCATGTGCATGTGCCTGTGCATGTGTGTGTGTGTTAATTTCACCAAAAACATTCAAGCCGTGTTGCTGTGTGTGTGTGTGTGTGTGAGGCACTTGAGGCAACAACAACCCAGACAGTTAACAGACTTTTCCAGACAACAACAACAACAGCAACTATAATAGACTATGTGGCATTGCCATTCAACTTGGTGGCCTCCCCCCCCCGAAAGAACCCCTTTCTCCCCGAACAACAACAAGAACAAAGAACAACATTCATTTTGGGTAATTAAAATAGTGAAAGTTTCACGTACACACATCCGCAGCCACTTCCACACTCGTCGTGACATTTGCCATAGCCTACATTTAAGCTAAAAAGACAAATTTGATGAGTAATTAAATAAATTCGAGAAGGGCTCAAGGGGCATTCAACTCGGCTGAAGGCAAACTTGAACTTTCGTTCGGCAAACACGCTTAAATATACTCGTAAGGTTATTGCCAGCATTTGGCTTGGGGAATTGGCAGAGTGTTTAATTGTTTTAAAACAGAAATATCATAATTTATATATACCTAATACAAGAATGATAATTAATATAGAATTGGTAGCAATATGGTACAATTCAGATGGTTAGGGAGGGTTAAGACACCCGGAAGTATAAGTCATAATTTGTATAATATTTCTATTTCATTTTCTAAACTCTTTTAATAATTTGTAAAATATTTCTATGCCTTTTTCTATACTCTTTTATAACATTAATATATAATATTAATATAATATTTGTTTTATTTTCCTTTCAGCATATTCTTCAAAATTCCAAATTTCAACGAAGAAGAAAGCGTGTAAAACTCAAAGAGAAACCAGCAAAAAAACAAACCAAAAAGCTTAAGGCAAACAAGTAATTCCCCAAAATTCGCAATCTCGGCAAATCGAAAGGCAACTCTACCAAGATCATCAACTCTACCAACAGGAACACGCTACAACTCTGGCAGCGCTCTCTGGCAAATAATAAAACAAAAGCTAACAAAAAATAAAAAACAAGACAAACAAAAATAAATCCGACAAAACAAGGAAACATTCTCTCTATCCCTCTCTAATCACACACACACACACACACATGCGTCATCTGTCTCTCTCACACTTGACCAACTGGACCAATTAAATGTTTATGGCTTAAAAACTTTAACCAAAACTTAAATAAAACAATTTTCGTTCTTTTGGGGCATTAAAAAGAAAACGAACTTTCGAACTTGGAAAAATACTTTCAAATTTTCGGAAAATCAAGCAAAAAACAAAAAACCTAAAAAAACAGTGTTGTAAAATAGCCCCGAATTACAATTTTCGGTGTGCAAAAGTAACAAGAGAAGCATATTTTTAAAAAGGACGTCACAAGTCAAGTCAACAACAACTACAACAATTAACAACTACAGCGGCAAAGACAACAACAACAAGCAACAACAACAACAATTGCAAATACAACAAATAAACAACAAAACCCAAAATCGACGAAGACGACGGACCCCTACAAAAATCAATTGAAAAATTGAAACTTATGGATTGCTGGACGGGTAACGCCCGACTGGCGAGTGTTTTAGTTTAAGGTAAGTTAAGAATGTTTATTTTTTAATAATATTTAACTTTAGAAGACACACATCTCCCTAGAAATCACTGTGGATTATTTATGAAATTTATAGAAATTTAATTAACCAACCAAGGTTGGGAAAGAACCAATTATTTCTATAGATTTTTAAAGTCTTATATATATAGTAATTATTAAATAGTAAATATGTGCTTATAGCTTTAATTTCAAGGAGCTCTCAACTGGGCATACTTATAACTAAAACAAATAATTGAAAAATCAACTAAACTGCCATCGAAATTAGGGGCAGAACAAAGAAAATGTGGGACCTTCCAGTGGCACATAGGGGCATTAAAGTACATTATGTCGTTAAGGCAACCATTAGAAGGGATGTCACGGATACTCAGCAGCACATAGAACCGCAGACTCTCACCAATACACTCGAACAAACAGGGGTGGACCGGCGACTTACTGCAAACAGAGGGCAGGCAGCTGCTGTCAATCAAATGATTGCGAAAAAAAAAAGCTTTGACAGCCATGAACAAGCCCCGACTGACAACGGCCATGTGTGTGCACGTTTTTGTCTTCAGTGTATTTGTGTGTTGGCTAATTTTGGAAACTGCAATTAACGCAAAGACACACACACACACACACGCACACATTTAGCTAATTAAAACAATTTCGCAATTGCGCAAAAAAAGAAAAAATGCTCAATTTAAAACGAGAAACCTTCAAAAGCGCCATGTTTGGGCCACACAATTGTTTGCCAGCAAACACACACCAGCACAGAGATTAAAAAAATATATATATATGTATTTTTTGTACGATCTTTTAGCATTCACTTCCCATTGTCAAAAATAAAAAAAAAATACAAAACGCAGACGCCGTCGCTCACTTCCGCTTCGATCAACGCAAACCAACACACAAAAATAAAGAAAAAATAATAATAATGCACACAAAAATGAAATAATATAAAGCTTTTGTTGTTGCTGCTGGTGTGTCTTGCATTAACATTTTTTGGTGCTTTTTTCCCGCTTTTTCTCCTCTTCTCATTATGATCCCATATGCGCCGCGACCTTGGCCTTCAAAAAAAAAACAACAAAAATAAAATAAACACCAAACAAAAAAATTCGCAAATACATTTTTTGCAGTCTCTTTTTTTGCTCTTCCCCCCTCCGCTCCGATTGTGGTTATTTGCCTTTGTTTGAGGTTTTTTTGGGGAAGGGGGCAAGACACCCTGCGTGGTAAATTGCATGGAAACTATATATATATATATATATAGAATGCTTTCAAGTTTGCCAAATCTTTGCAGAGTTAAAGCCTTTAAATTGAACTACCATGGAATTGTTTAAAAATTAAACAAATGCTTGTATTATTTTCTTAAGATTATTAAGAAATAACTAACCAGAGATTAGACTTGGGTTTGCTAATATTAATTACAGAGTATCTCCTTTCAAAATTGTCCTTAATAGGCTTGAAAATTGGCTCAAAAGTTTTTCTAAATTTAAGTGAGTGCTTCTACAGAAATATAGCTAGGCTTATAGCCCCTAAATATATTTTTCCAACTAAGATTTATACAATTGCAAAGGGGTCTTTATATCTTTATATTTTCCTTACCCTTATTAATATCTTTAATTCTTTTTGTTTAATTTTCATTAAATATATTTTCCACACAAAGATTTATATAAATTCAAAGAGGTTTTTATATTTTCCTTATCCTTATGAATATCTTTAATTCCTTTTTGTTTCATTTTCATAAAATATATATTCCCAACAAAGATTTATATAGTTTCGAAGGGATCTTTATATTTTCCTTATTTTTATTAATATCTTTAATTCCTTTTTGTTTAATCTTCATTAAATATATTTTCCCAACAAAGATTTATATAATTTCGCAGGAGTTTTTATATTTTCCGTATCCTTATTAATATCTTTAATTCCTTTTTGTTTAATTTTCATTAAGTATATTTTCCCAACAAAGATTTATATAATTTCAAAGAGGTTTTTATATTTTCCTTATCCTTATTAATATCTTTAATTCTGTTTGTTAAATTTTCATTAAAGTTTCTAGCCTTAACCCGCTTAAGTAACAGTATAACCTATGGCGTCGGCAGAATGATTTCCTTGAAAAGCCCAGCAGTCATGGTGGAAAACGGTTTCTTTTCCCCATTTCTTGCAACATCTTTGCCCAGTTCCCAGGGTCGGCGCATACAGGCAAATGCCTTTTCTCATTAATAAAGCGTTAGCACCCGTTCAGACTGTGACAAAATTAAGGCCTAATTGATGAAACGGCAAAACAAAAGTTATTCCTATTGATTGAGAGAGGAGAAAGAGCCGGGCCGAGTCGACTTGAGTCGCAAAGTGAAATGCAGCGACGGTTGCTTACATAATTATGTGCAATTTATGCGCAACGTGACAAATCAATTTTCCCTCAGCCGACGATGCCGCGATGCCGTTTTTCCTTTTTTCCTCTTTTTTTTTACCGATTTTTTTCGTTCGTTTTCTCGTTTTTCTTGGCGTTGTGCGCTTTTCTCAAAGCGTTGACAGCAAACAGATCTCTCTGGATTTTCGCACGCTCAATTGTTGGCCAGAACCGTTATCATGACTTGGCCTAAAACGAAACAAATTTATTAAATGAGAAGCCAAGAGGAAAAGGCTAAGGAAAAGAATTATCAGTGAGGAATATTATAATATTATTATAAAATTTATTTAAAGTAACTTTTTGACTAGAATTCCTGGCCAAAAATATTATCTTTATAAATTAAAGTTATTTAACCTGATTTCAATCTTTTTTCTGACTTAATGCCAGTATTTCCGCATTCTTTGTGCTCCATTTTATATTTTTTATCATTTATTAATTAACGGTTAAGGAAAAGAATTATCAGTAAGGAATATTATAAAATTGGCTTTTAAAATTTATTTAAAGTAACTTTTTGATTAGAATTTCTGCCCAAAAATATTATTAATAATATTATCTCTATAAATTTAAATTATTTTAGCTGATTTCAATCTTTTTCTGAATTAATGCAAGTATTTCCGCATTCTTTGTGCTCCATTTTATATTTTTTTATTACTCATACGCATCGTGGTTGCGTGTTAAATTTTTATTTTACTTTTTCTCTAGCTTTCTGTTCAAATATCATAAAACACACACGCGGCTGCATTCAAGAGTTATTTTTTTATGTAATGCACACTATATATCACTTATACTATATACACATTTTTTTCATATATTTTTTTTATCGAAAATGCGTGCTCAGCTAAGCATTGAAAGCAGCTGCAAAAAATAGCAAAAGAAAAAACGGAAAAGCTCACGACGCAACAACGTGCAATTTGTAATTGTTTTTTATTTTTTTTTCTGCCACGCCCAAATCGCCCACACGGTTGTTTTTTAATGTGGCGCCAGCCGCAGCTTTTCTTATTATTGCTTATTACGGAATACTGGAAACACTCCAGCTCACACGTCACAAAAAGATTACAGCACTCGGGGCCAAGATACGCATATTGAAAATATTGTTGCAACCCGATCTGGCCAGGTGTTTTACCTGCTCAAATATGTCTGTGCATTTATGGTTTTATCAACTATAATTGAGCTTGACTTGCAGTTTCGTCTAATGTTTTAATTCTTTAATTTCCAATAATAATTACTACTAATTTCTGAGACACATTTACTTGCAACTTGGGCCAATACTTAATGGAATTGTAAATTCCATTTACCACTCAGGCACGCAATACATTTTAAATAAACCTAGGACTATTAACCTTTGTCAAGTCGCCGATTTAAATGGAGCAAATTACTTAGAGATAAGATAATGAACACTTTCATTCAGAGTAATGACTGTCAAGAATTCTAAATTGTTGCTAACCGAAATCGATTTATAAATTTTAAATAAGATATAGTTTAAGGAGTTGAAGATTGGAAATCTAAACAAAAATGCTTTGAGAATTAGAATTACTGGAAGTCCTTCTAAAATAAATTCTAGAAGGTATATGCCTAGGTCTCTAAAAATAAAAATATATATATTTCCTCAAGATAAATATAATAGATAAAATTATAATACATATTTTCAAGAAGGGGAAATAAAGGTAGACTTAACATCTGTAACTCCTGTTGGGAATCTAAACAAAAATGCTTTGAGAATATGAATTACTGGAAGTTCTTCTAAAATAAATTCCAGAAATTATATGCCTAGGTCTCTAAAAATAAAAATGTATATATTTCCTCAAGATAAATATAATAGATAAAAATATAATACATACTTACAAGAATGGGAAATAAAGATAGACTTAAAATCTGTAACTCCTGTTTTATAAATCAATTTATTAAGTAATGACTTGATTTAAGTATTGGAAAATGCTTAAAGTTGAACTTAGAGTATTATATGTAGAGGGTCACACTTATTGGAAAAAAGTGAGGAACTAGCCGAGATTTGACGCATAATGGGAAGTGATTAATAAACCAGACTTAAGCAGACAACAAAAGAACTTGACAACCTAAGAGAAATGCAGGGCCGAAAAGAGAGGGGGCGAGAGTGGGCCAGACAGAGTGCACAAGAGAGCGAGACGCAGTGAGCGAGTGCGCATGCAATGGCGAGTCTGGTCACCCTAAAATGCACATTGCACCGGCGAGTGGCCTGCGTGTGTGTTATCGCTGTGGCAAGGCAGCGGCAGCGGCAGAGGCAGCGGCGGCAACAACTACAAACTATAACGCAATTATATGCAACGCTCTAACCTCAGACCCGAAACCACCCACTTGGCGCCCCCGTTTCGAGGGGGAAATCGCATTTTGCGTGCATCAATTATTGCGCATTTCTCAGTTGCGTTGTTCAATTTTTTCTCCTCCCCTTCCTTCCCTTTACTGTATTTTTTTATACTTTATTTTGTTGTTGTTTTTATCTGACAGCCGCCTTCTAATTTACACAACAACAACATTTACTATTGTACAATTATAATGCATAACATTGGCCGAGCAAACAGAAGGAAAAAAACCAAACTAGTTTTCAGGGCTACATGAAAGAGGGTTTTTTTTAAACGTCGTAAAAAGAAAGTAATTGTTGGGATTTTAAGGGTTACTACATTTTATTTCTGGGAATTTATGAGCCTTTTTTTTCAGAATATTTCTTAGAAATGAATTTCTCTATTAATTACACTTTTTTTCTTTAGAAGAATATATATTATTATTTTTCACAGAATAACTATTATAGTTTGCGAAGCAAGCACTTAGTACCTAAATCGCTTCAAATGCAATATGGAAATTAAATAAGAAATTCACGGAAGTCGCTAGTGAACCAGAGACCTTGAAAATCCAGGGCTGCCGTCGTGATTTACAGCCAGCCATTCCCGCAATGGGATCACATTGCGTATGCGTGATTTTTATGCCTTGTATTTATTTTGTTTTTTTTTTTCTTGCTGGTGTGAGAGGAGCTTGTGCGGCGTTGTTGCTGCTGCTGCTGCACTTTGCTGCGTGACACATTGTGTGACTGACTTTGCAACTAATAGCTGCAGGAACAGCCACAAGCCGACATGCAAGCCAAGTCTGACCCATTGGCAATTAGCATTTTGGCCAGAGCTGAATTTTTCAGTTTACTTTAACAAAAGAACACTTTTTAAATCAAAAAAGAGAAGAAATAATAAGCAAGTGCCTCGACTATAGGGTACCCGGCATACTCACTCTCGAAAGGTGTTAACTTTTACCTTAAAAACCATATAAAAATATAAGATATGTTTCCCAAGAAGCTTAAAATAAATTAAGGAACTAACTAGGTCCTAGTTGATCTCTATTCTATATAGCTTTTGGGATCACACAATACACTATATATACCCTTGTACTCTACGGATGTCGGGTATGAAATATGTGTACATATATATAAAAGACAGAAAAAAAAATACAGAAAAAAGGCTATATCTGATCGTGGTTCGGTGGGGCCACAGTTTGCGTGTTCTCTTTCTGTGTTTGTAATTGTGGATTAATTATAGCCAAGGACCCCACACAAGATACAAATAAAGATACAAAATGTATCTCTATCGCTCCATGTGTGTCTGCCTGTGCAATTTCCGTCCATCGGGGCACACACACAGCACACACACGGCACACACAGTCCCAGAACAAGGTTAATTCAGTTAGCCATTGTGGCTGCTCGGTCGCCGGTTGCCAGTCAGCTAAGCTTGTTGTTTTAATTACGCTCAAAGTTACATAATCATTGCAGCTGATGATGGACACACACACACATAATTATTTATATTTTTTTTTTGCAAGTTTCTTGGCTGTTTGGAAACACTTTCCACCGGCCACAAATTAAAACCCGTTAGGGTTTCTTCTGGGTGACAATTTCGGGGCTTTATCGCCTTTGATTTGATACCGCGTCCAGTCTTAGAGAGCTCGGCTTTGAAGACCCTAAAAGTAAAATAAGAGCCACCATAAAATACCCACAAAAAAATTCGCATAAAAACAAACAGGTTATTTTTTTGCGATTTAGAAATTGAGAAACATAAAATGGCCCAAATTTCTGGGTGTTCCCCTGCAAAGAACTGACATCTTAAAAGTTCTTATTGGCTTCCTTTATTTTTCATTGGAAATTGAGTTGTCATTAAATGATTATAATTATTTTGTGTTAATGCCAAATGACATAAATGCTTTCGTTTGCAATTTCACCAGCGGCTAAAAGCGCCTTGACCATTTGTCAAACTGTGTTTCCCATGACTTTGGGCCAAGCCGAATAAAATAAAAATAAAAGAGAACTTTCGAAAGTTTGAGCCAGAAAGACGAGAGGAAAGCAAAGAAGCAGCGGCACAAAGGCGGCCAAAAAAAATGCATAAATTTGGCATAAATTATGCTCTCACCTAAGCAACTGAACCCCCGCCACTATCTCTATTTTTTAAGTTTTTTTTTTTTGGTTTCTGCACTCCACCCCCTCACGACTCTGAAGCGTTGAAAAATGATGGCAACTTGCAAATTGCAGGGAAGTGCAGGCAGGGGGGCGAACTGAAGTGAGGGATGGCAGGGCAGGCGTGAAAGATCGATTGTTGTAGGATTTTTTTGCGAATTTTCCTGTAGATTTTCTGGTAGGTTTTCTTGTAAGTTTTATTGCAGATTTTCTTGTCCATTTCATTGTAGATTTGGCTGTACACGTTGTTATACATTTAGTTGGCGTTTCTTGCTGTAAATTAAGGTGTTAAGATTGCTGTAAATTTAGTTGTAAGTTTAGTTGTAGACTAATAACAGCGGAGTTGTACATTTTGTTGTTGAAATGGTTTTTGTATGGTTTCTTTGTGTTTTAAATAAATCTTAATGATAGAATATAGAATGGTGGTTTTATTTATTTTATTATATATATTCTATTATATATTTTATTATATTTTTTTTTTATATATCTTATTACATGTTTTATTATATATCTTATTATATAGTTTATTATATATTTTATTCTATATATTATTCTATATTTTATTCTATATTTTATTATATATTTTGCTATATATTTCATTATATATTTTATTCTATATTTTATTATATATTTCATTATATATTTTATACTATATTTTATTATACATTTTATTTTATATTTTATTATGTATTTTGTTATATATATTATTATATATTTTGTTATATATTTTATGATATATATTATTATATATAAATAGGGTCCTTGAAGTCTGATAGTTTTTGTTTAATTCTGTAAGGCAGAACTTCAATAATACTTTAGTTTTTTGAATTGTTCTTTATGAATTAAATGAAAGAAAGAATGTTAGTCAGTAAATAAAATTAATAGACCTTTAGAATTTTTTATGGAGTATATGTTTATAGGTACTTTACATATATATATATATATATTGTTAAGCAAATAAAATAAATAAATAACAAATCAATACTACTATTTATATTTATATTATATATATATATTATATTTTACATGTTTTTTATATAATACATACAGTATAATTTTTATATTTTATTTATTTGCTTAAAAATCAAATCCCTTCTAAAGGTTTTTAATATTTCTGAATAAAAAATCTTCATACTATCCCTTTATATATTTGATTTAAAATAATAGTAAAATAAAATACTAAATAAATTAAAAAAACTTACATATAAAAGAGATAATTTAAAGGATATAAGTTAAAGTTACAGTAATACCAGAATATATATAAAAATATAACTAAAAACATTTTTATGTGCCTCTACCATTTCTGGTAATCTATTAGCTATTATTATACATAGCGCTTTAGGCCATTTAAAATAAAATAAATAAAATGATAAATATATAAATAACAAATAAATAAAATATTAAATAAATAAAATAATAAATAAATAAAATTTTAAGTATATAATAATAAATAGATAAAATAATAAATAAATAATAATAAATAGATAAAATAATAAATAAATTCTAAGGCTCCCATCAAGTTAGCACATCCAACTCCTACATTAATTAACCGAAATTCGCAACGTTTTTTTCTACCTTTTCCCCCTTTGCCTATTCACCCCTTGATCGGAATCGCGCGATGATTAATAAATTTGTTTCTATGCCTAAATCGAAGCGACAAGAACCGCGCCGCCGTGCAAAAAAATCGCGAGTCTATTGAACTTTTGTGCGGCCGAAAGCCCCAAATCGGGCGGGTTCAATGAACCCGCGCAGAACACACCGAAAGAGATCAACGACACGCACTAAAAATTGTTAAGCGACAACAACAATTACAGGCGAAGCATAGGCCTCAATTCGCAAAAAAACAACAAATATAACAACAAAATCCAAGAGAGACACGCACAAAATGCGAAAGTCAATGAACTCGCGGAGGCAGAAAAAAAGAGGCAGAGAAATTCGCAATCGCAAAAAAGTGCGTAGCCACAAAGGCAAAAAAACAAAAACAATAATCGGCACACGCAGAAATGTTGCCAAAAAATATATCTCCGGCGATGCCTTCCGCTCTCTTTCGCTCTGTCAACATTTTTTTCAAAGTCAAGTTGAAGAGCAGCGAATCTATATAATCGCAGAGTGCCTGTGTGTGTGCCTGTGTGTGTGCCTGGGTGTGTGTGTGTGCCAGCGATATTTTTGCGAATTCTCCCGCTCTCTCGCGAGTTTCTAATCGCAAGCTCTCTTTTTTTTTTTTTTGCGTTTTTTCTGCTTACGCAATTTCGCATGTTTGGCAAACACAAAAAAAATATTCATTAAAAAAATCACCAAGATAGAGACGAACCTTTGCTGCCGCTTGTTGCTTTTATCAGTCACACTTGTCAGCTGTTATTTTCACCATATTATGTAGAGGCCTCTGGGTCTGAAATATTTAAAATTAGTGTATATATTTATATAGCCAGCTATATATTGTTATCGCCCTCGCCAACTGGACAAAAGAAAATGGCAAAAAGGGCGGAAAGTCACGTACGAGCTCTGCAACGCATGACATTAGGGAAATGTGCAAAAAAGTCAACTAAATATTTATTAAAAACCAAGAAACGCTACAGATAAATATATATAAGATTAGAATTATTAAGTCACTCATTTACAGATAATAAACAAGCTAAACAGCAGGCTTGGCTTATTAGAAAAGATTATATTAACTAGTAGATTATATAAATGAGATACCTAAAATCATATTTATTATAAGCTAAAGAAACGTTCCAGATAAAAATATAAAATTATATAAATATTAATCATCATTTACATCTACAGATAATAAATAAAAACTGATAGGGCTTTGAAGCTAAACAGCTAGCTTAGAAAAGAAAATATTAACTCATAGATTATATATATAAGATATAATATTCATTATAAGCCAAAGAAACGTTCCATTTAAATATATAAACTATAAGAATTATTAAGCTATCCATACAGATAATAAACCATAATTGATAGGACTTTGTGAGCAGGCTTAGCTAATAAGAACAGTATATATTAATAATATATAAAAAGATACATAAAACCATATTTATAAGCTAAAGAAACGTTCCACATAAAAATATAAAATTATATAAATAATAAAGTTACATAAACAGCTTGCCTAGCTTATTAGAAAAGAATATATTAACAAATAAATATAAATAAGATATTTAAAATCATATTTATTATAAGCTTAATATAAATGTTCTATTTAAATATATAAAACTATAAGCTCTCCATTTAATAAATAATAACTGATAGGGCTTTGTGAGCATGTACAGAATATATTAACTACTAGATTATATAAAAACCATGCATAAAACATATATTGAAATGCACTAATATTTTTAAGATCACTTTCCACATAAATTTACTACAAAATAACTGTGACTAAAAATATATAAGCTTAATTCTTGATTCTTATATATAATATAATATATTAGCTTATTATTTTTCCTAGCTATTTCCCAATTATTGCACATTTTGGCTTTTGGCAACCCTTGACATTTAATGAGAATATTTTTTAGTGGAAATATATGCTGCGATTTAGCATTTGCTGGCAGCTGTCAATTGCCAAACCGATTCCAGCTGCATTTCGTGGACCTTTTGACCTCCACAACCCCTCACTTAGGCGGCATAGAAAAAACACACATAAATGGCCAGGCAATAAATACATTAATCAATGACAAACTCTTCCAGCGATGCGGATTTGTCTTCCGCAAAAAGTGTGCAAAAATTCCTGCACAGCATATATAGGCAAAAACAAAATAGAAAAAAACATATGCTATCCGTATCTGTTAGATTTCGTATGTGGGTCACACACAAAGGCAAAAAAATGGCGAAAAAAGAGCAACAAATATTCGCACGCACTCATAAATGAAATCAGCTTTTGGAGCCGGCTGCGTAGATTGCGTATACGCAATGTGTGTCAAGGACAGAAATGTGCGAATTTTTTTATTAGTCCAACGTCTGTCCCCCGCCGCTCTCCCCCTCCGTCTCGCTCCGAGAAATGTTTAATTTCTCAGCAGAGCAGCGGCTAAAATTAAACCCAAGCGTCGGGGAGCGACAGCCCGAAAGAGCGCACCTACTGAACTAATTTGCTCAGTGTATGCGTAAATAGCATTGAATTTCGAGCAGCCTCGCCAGAAAAAATTGTACTCTGCCATTTCTCGCTTCTTTTGTGCTCTCTGTGTGTGTTTGCCTAATTCTTTTGAACGTTTTAAACGTTTTTTGTAGTTTTTGTAGTTTTTTCTGCGCTATATTTTATTTTTTTTCGCAACTATTCGCAATTCACGCCCACGGTCAAGCCAAAGGTCAGCGTTTTCAGACCTCTAAGCCCACGAAACAAATGAGCAATGAATGCAAACACACAGTCGCACATACAAATCCACAGATTGTGTGTGTTTCCCCCTCCCCGGTTTTTTTTGTATATAATTTTATTTTCCTTTTTTTTAATTTCGCCATTAAAAACGCTCGGCAAGAAGCTGGAGGCGTGAAATGGCGGAGACTTGTATGCCCTTAAAAGCGACAGAGCCTCTGGGAAATTGTGAGGAAAACTAAGTTAATTCGAATTTGAAAGGCCACAAAATATATATTTTTCATCTGGTTTCCTCTTTTATACAGAAATTCAAAGTTTTAGTTTATTAAATTAATAATTACTTACTTCGAAATACCCTAACAATTAATAACATATTATTTCCGCACTACTTTTGTGGATATTTATGTATTTTCACTATTAAAGTATATATTAAAAATTATTATAACACTTACATATTTATATATTGTATTATTTATATATTGTATTATTTCTATATTGTATTATTTCTATATTGTATTATTTATATATTATTTTATTTATATATTATTTTATTTATATTTTATTTTACTTATATATTGTAACATTTATATTTATTTATATATTATTTTTATAATTTTTATTTATTTATTTATATGTTGAAATATTTATATTTTATTTTATTTATATATTCTTTTATTTATATCTTATTCAAATTATTGAATGGTTAACTATAATATATTAAGGTTTTTAACACACTTTTAATAAATTCAAGAGGCTTAGATTTATTTTAAGAATTAATAGATAATGAAATAAAATAAAGAAATCAAATGAAATATATTACTGAGAACCATATATTTGTATAATAATATAGTAACTATATTTATTCGAATATATACTTCTGCATATATATATTTTATAACATTATTAAACTTGTATTAGTTACAAAATGCCTAGAAAAGCAGCATAAACCCTTCACTTGTGGTGAGGGTATCATTTCGCACACTTAGCTACATACACTGACATAAGTGAACTTGTGTCTTCTGCGGCTGTGTGTGTGTGTGTGTGTGTGCTCCCTCCCCGCTCTTCTAGGCTCCCCCCTGCCGCCCATCTCCGCCCATGTCTATGTGTGTCAAATTTCCAATTGGGTCGCACGCACAGGCCACTTTGTTGTTATTTGCGAATTTTTTTCTGCCTTCGTGTGGCTGTGTGAGTTTTTCGCGAGCGCGTTGATCGCGGAAACGAAACAAAAACCTTGCCTGTGTGTGTGTGTTTATTATTCTTGCTGTGTGTGTGCGTGTGCGTGAGAGTGTGTGTGTGAGCGCGTTGCGTAATCGGCGCTGTACTCTTGCTCTTGCTGGATTTGTTGATATTTTTTGGACAGCAGCTTGACAACAAAACAAAGGCAGCACCCAAAAAAAACTAGAGAAGCAGCAAAAATGGTTGGGTTAACTTGGTGGCTTTGCCTAGTTAGCGCCTCAAAAAAATCCAGACACACATTCATATGTAGATTCGCAGAGATATATGTGCTTGGCGGTACAAAAGCAGTTAGAAGTCAAAAGTCAGGCCAACAAAAATTAGGAAAAAACTAGAAACACATGTAGGAAACCAGTAAAGAGCCGGAGAAATTGGGAAACCCAAGATCTGAGAGCTGTGCCATATATTTATTTTATGGTTTTATTAGTTAATTTATTTAGTAAAAAGCTCTACATAATTTGGGGGATTCCAGGCTTTATTTAAAACTAATTACAATTTGTTGTATTTAAATAAAAATTAAATGGTAAAAAAATAAGGAAAACTAGGAACACATGTAGAAAATCGGGAAAGAGTCCGAGTAAAGATTTGAGAGCTGTGCCATATGTTTTATTAGTTAATTTATGTTTTTATTAGTTAATTTAGTCCTACATAATTTACGAGATTTTTCAAATCTTTATTTAAAATTATTTACAATTTTTACAAGGGAGAGAAAAGATTTGAGAGCTTTGCCATAGCGTTTATTTTTGTTTTTATTAGTTAATTTATTTAATAAAAAGGCCTACATAATTTAAAAGATTTTCAAAGCTTCATTTAAAATGAATTACAATTTTTTGCATTTAAATACATTTTGTATTTAAAACCTAAGTTTTCTCCGAAAAAGTTGCTTCCGTTGACTTCCAAGTTATATATAATTATAACAAAATATTTACAACTTAAATTAAATAAATATACAACTTTTTCAGTTGACTTCCAAATTATATACAATTATAACAAAATATTTACAACTTAAATTAAATAAATATAGAACCTCTTTTAATGTTTACTGCGGACCTAACTTATTCAGCTCAATTTTATGCATGGAAATAGTTTAACCATAATTCTTTTAAAATACCCACCAAGTTCTGTATAAATTAACAAGTAAATGTATAATAAAACATCATGGAAACATTGCAAACTTTATAAAATATATCGTAAAACTCGTCACGAAAAATCGGAGGAGAAAAGCACATGTGGCGGCGTGCCGTAGATGGCAGCTTTTGTCACTTGGCACGTGGAGCGGCGTCGCCCGAAAACTTTTGCCTTTTTTGCTTCAGCACAAGCGGCTATAAATTTTTATTGGGCAAAAAAAAATAGGGGAAAAAGAAAAGAAACTGGATGATTCAAATGAAGCCAAGATGAAGCTGATTCTGGCCAAAGTTGGAGTAAATATTTGCGGAAAGTTTTTAGCTAAATGATAGAAATAAATAAAAGTTTTTGGGGAAATCAAGGATAAGGCAGCAGAAAACATGGCCAGGGATCATGGGAAGCTGCAGTGAAAGTTTATAATTAATGAATGAGATAGGAAATTATTCTAGGCTATTATTTAAATTTAATTTACTATTTAAATTTGCCTACAAAAATATGCAAAATATGTGTAATAATTACTTTTACCTCAATAAGAAATAAAGTATTCAAAATAAACTTTTTTAATCTGTAAATATAACCATAAAATACCCAAAGAATATCCTCTAAAATATCCCAACCTCTCTAATTTTTTTTTATTAGTTTTCTTCTATCTTTTGTCCAAATCTTCTAGCCTTGTTAAATTCTTCACCAAGACAGGTAGAACATAAAATGCCCAAGCACACACAACAATTCTCCGAAAATATCCCGTAAAACTGAAGATTCGTGACATAGGCAGTGAAAAAAATATAAAACAAAAAATATAATGAAATGCCTCCGACTTTTGTACAGTTGTTTCAGGCTTGTTTCTTTTCTAATTCTTCAGTCTTCTCTTTCTCTATGCGGAATTGAAATGCTTCTTTTTTTCGCCTTTTTTTTTTGCCTTTTTTGCGTTTGCGAAATTAGCAGCCGCCGCTTGCGAATTTCGGTGTATCTTTTATTTCTATTTGCTCTGCCTTTTTATTTATTTAATTTTGTTTCTTCTCTTTGTTTTTTGTGTCTTTTTTTTTGTTTTTTTGGGTAACGCACAAAAGCGCGTTGAACAAAAAAAACTAGAAAACGAAGAAGAGTTGTCCCCGAATTTAGGTCAAATGCTCAACTGCCTGCGTCGACGTCGCTGCTGCGTGCTGCCAATTTTTTGCGAATTTTTTTTCTGCTGATTTTATTTATCTTTTTTTTTTGTTTTTTGTGGGGGCCTTTTATGTTAGTGTGCGTTGCTGCTGTTAATGTTTTATTAGCTATTGTGGTTGTTGTTGCTTCTGGAGCTTAACTAACGGTTCATCAAAATGATTGCGCCCGCTTGGAAACCAGAAAAAAACGCACACAAAAATAATAAAAAATCAAAGAAGAAACAGCGGCAGAAGACGAAATAAAATGCCATAAAATTGCCCAGAAAAGTGTTTAGATCGAAGTGCTTTTAATTATAGTATTTATTTGGGGGATTTGAAAGGTCTGCTCAAAGTTTGGAAAGGGAAAGTTCATCTTGTTGGTTAAATTATTATAGTTAGATTATAAAATACATTTTATAAATATTCATTTGCTTAATTACTAACCAATTAAAGAAGAATTCAAGTCATATATTTACATTAAAACCCCGATTTAATCTATTTATTGTTCTTACTTTTATTACAATAAGTCTTGTTGTATAAATCGTAGTAATATTTCTTTAGAAATACCTTCAGGAATACTTGCAATTTGTTTTTGTACAATAATTTGGTTTCTTTACGTTAAATTTACATTTCTACCGGTGTTCTGTTCGGTTTCTTCGAGTGTATTGGCTTGTGGGAACGCAAGAGTAGTCGGATTATATAGTGTAGTGTATTGTACAAATTGTCCCTATTCTGGTGAGAGATGCAACCCATTGAGCAGTAAGTATATTGATCCAAAGGTGACCTCCCGATCCTATGTACTGCGATCTAGGCCCCATGATCTAATGCATCCTGAGTCTACGCCGGATACCGGCAACGGCCTGTTCCCAACTGTTGTAGGTCTTTGCCAGGTCCTTCTTCTTGGCCAACCTCCTGGCCTTCGACTTGGTCATCCGTCTCCGGGTTCCCTTGCCACTGGGTGTCAGTGAAATCTTACCAGATTTTGGGCCAAAGCGCTGCTTCTTGGCCCGGTTATTCCCACGATGATGGTGGCGGCTTCGGGCCTTCTTTATTTTTGGGCTGCTGGGCATTTTAGGGATCCGGCTAGGGGATCTAGCTCGCCCTGATCCTGGTGATGTGGGTTTCGGGATGCTGCTGGAAGTAATATATCACTAAAAAAGGCAAAAATCGATTTTAAATCGATGTTTTCGAGGGTTTTGTATGGAAAACGATTTGAAATCGAAGTTTTCGAGGTTTTTGTATGTAAAAACGATTTTAAATCGAAGTTTTTGATACTTTTGTATATTAAAATCGATTTTAAATCGATGTTTTTCCAGCTTTTGCAGGTACATCTCTCGATATATACATAATCGTTAAACATGTATGTAATGTTGATTTTAAATCAAAGTTTTCTGGGTTTTTGTATGTTAAAATCGATTTTAAATCGAAGTTTTTGAGGGTTTTGTATGTAAAAATTGATTTTAAATCGAAGTTTTCGAGGTTTTTGTATATAAAAACGATTTTAAATCGATGTTTTGCCAGCTCTTGCGGGTACATCTCTCGATATATACATATTCGTTAAACATCTATGTAATGTCGATTTTAAATATAAGTTTTCTATGTTTTTGTATGTTAAAATCGATTTTAAATCGATGTTTTTCCGAATCATACAGATACATTTCTCGATATATCCGAAACCACAAAATATTTATGTAATATCGATCAATCATACCCTGATATCGATAATTAATTATTATAAATTGCAAGCATTCCTACCTATCTACTTTCCGGTTTGTATTAGGCAGAACTCGCATCATCACGACCTTGGGCGGGTCCTTCCGGTTGGGCGGCTGCTCCTTCATTTTTACCTCCACCTTGAGTGACTTTGCAGGCCGCTTGCAGGTGGGATGCTTGCGGTGGGGGCGGCTGGGCGGCACCGGAATGGGCAGCTCGGCATGCCTTTTCTGGGGCGGAAGACCTTGAGCTTGGAGAACCTAAAAGATCTCCGAATCTCTTACCGAATCGTAGATCTCCCGCTGGCGTTTGGTCAGTCCTGGCCAGGTGAGGGCCGCCCGCTCCAGCCCCTCCTCGACGCTGCAGTTGTGCATGATGCACAGCTCGCGGACGCAGTTGTAGAACTGCCGGGGATTGGAGTCCCGCGGCTTGAACCGACTCAGGGCCTTAAGGACTATGGCCCGCTGCTCCTCCTTGTGATCCTCGCTGCGGCGGGCTTTCATCGCGGACAAGGATTCGGGAGTAAAAAAATATATATAACAACGAGCTAAAAATTATACAAAGTCCGAACTTTTAATTTTCTTTCCACAAAATGTAGGCTTAACACTGAAACATTAAGAATTTGAACCGATCTATACAAATATAAAAAGGAAACTATTTCTATGATGTGTATTCCCGAGCAGTACTCTAAGTAAAATGACTATGGACTACGAATCTCTATTGACATTAAAAGGCAGCGACCACTATGTTCCGGAAATTATTATTTTATAAGTTTTGAAGTACTTAAAAGGGCTAATAAGTGTAGACAAGGACTGGTAACAGCTGGACACAATGGCTTTGCATACATTGCATCGATTGATTGATGGATTGATGGTTGGAGGAAATAACACAATGGGGAATCACCTACCCTTACAAGGGTGTCTGGTGTCTGGGGACAATGCAGGTCGATTCATCATTGCTATAAAGACGAATTTCTACCCGGAAACTATGGGATAATCCCTGCACTCTCTGGTATTTAAATAGTTTATGATAGGTAAATATCCTTGACAACGTGTGAAGTCAAACATATACTTTTTCCTATTCTTGAAATTTATAGAAAAGAAATCATTGATATACCAATAACTCAGGTAATTAGTATTAAGATTTGAAGGTAGGTTTTTCCCGTTCGATGGAGAGGCCTTTCCCCCCATTTGGTTGGGCTTTTGTGGTGGCTAAAACTAAAAATGGCTGCCAATGGGTTAAATGTGCCAGCGCGCGCCCTCTCTTTCTTTCGCAAGCCAAGGGAACTATTGCCAGCCCGCACACACTCACACACACACGCACCGAGGGGCTAGCAACCCTTATTCCCTACCCCTTTGTCAGCGTGTCTGAGTGTGAGTGTGAGTGTGAGTGTGAGTGTGAGTTCTCACCCCCAACAACAAACCGAAGCCGAAGCATTTGTTCGACCATTAAATGCGTTCAGCCAAGGAGCGGCAGCCAGAGACTCGTCCTGGGGGCAGAGGAGGGGGAGAAGGACGAGGAAGGGGTGGGCAGGGTAGGCAGGAAGAATAGTGTGTATTTCTCTAGTTTTCGGTGTGTGTCGGTGTGTGTGTGTGTGTCTGTGGATGTCCTTAGCTGAAATCGAGCTAACCAAGCCGCTGGCAAAAAATAAGGGAAGGGAAACAGGCAGCACATACCACGCCTCCTCTTTGACCTACACTGGCAGGAAAAAGCAGTTCATGTATTTCACTTTTAGATATATTGAAGATAAATATAGTAAAGATATATAGATATGGAAATAGAGATATAAATATACTTCTATAAAATACAATTTTAAATAAGCGAAAGAATGAGAGGCAGAAAATATATCTTAAATCAAAAGTTAAGTTAATGGTAGCACCTCTCAAAAAGTTTATTCTGGTATTTATAAACCTTTTATATAGTCTATAATATATGGCCTAAAATAGCACAGAGCCACCAGGATCTAAAATCAATATAGTTAGGCTTAGAAACTCATTAAGAAGCTAAACTGGAGTCTTAGGAAATATAGCTTTAAATGGTTAGAAAACAATATATATTTAAATGGCTATAGCACACTCAAGGTAAACAGCGCTTTCTGACATTGCCAGGGTTGTCATCAGTACCTAATATTTATATTTTTGGTAAAGAAAAATGTAGAATAAGATTTGCACTTTATATATATTATATTTATTTATATATTTTATATATTTATATATTATAAAGTCTGGCTTTTGCAGACTCA
>VNKC01004127.1:0-42812 GCA_008042775.1 Drosophila pectinifera | reverse complement strand
GGCCCACTACTTGCAAGTTAAAAATCTGGGCTAAGTGACTTTGTTATATATGTTTTTGGTAATCGATGTGTTTTTGACTGCCTAACCAATTTATAAGAAATGTATTACCAAAGTATACCTCCATCTGTTACAACTTTCTGTGACAATAAATCCTCTTACTTCCAAATCCTTTAATATAAATGACTAAACCGTATTATTCTGTTCTTAAAATGTGATCCGCTGGCATTTATTTCTGGCAATCAAATAAATATTTCTGAATGTATATACCAGGGACTCAATTTCTATCCTTCACATGTAGGTAGTGCTCCTTGTTGGCCAACCGATTGGTCTTTCCATTAGCACTGCGCATCAGATTCTCCACGATGATGGCTCCTGCATTCAACTGTTTATACTTGGAATCTGACCGCTGGCTCACATATTCCACAACATCCTGGGCCCTGAGATCCCTGCCCTGCTTCTTTACCACGGCGGCAGCCGCCTCGTCTCCGTTTATATCACTCCATACTCCGAAGACACAGACCTCCGCCACTTGGGGCATCTCCGAGATGACACTCTCGATCTCGTTGGGATAGTACATGATGCTCTGGTACTTCAGCATGTCCTTCTTGCGATCTACGATGTACAGGAAGCCGTCGTCGTCCACGTAGCCGAGGTCCCCGGTGTGGAACCACAGCTGGGGGTCTCGCATCTTGTGGGTCTCCTCCGGATTGCGATAGTAGCCCGCCCAGTGCTGGCCATTGGTAATGCACACCTCCCCCACCTCGTCGGGACCGAGGGAGTCGCCCTTCTCGCCGATTATTTTTAGCTTGATTCCACTCACCAGACGACCCACCGAGTTGGGCTTCTCGTCAAAGTGGTAGTTGATGGCGACCATGGCGCCCAGCTCCGTGAGCCCGTAAGCGAAGTGCAGACAGTCCCGGCTCAGGCGACTCCTGATACGGTGCTGGTTCTCCACCGAAGCCCGGGATCCACCGAAGAGGTAATGCCGGAGGCTGGACAGGTCGGCTGTCTGGAATGCGGGTGAGTTTGTCATCATGGCCATATGCGATGGCGCCTGAATGAGCCATGTGATCCTGTACTCCTCGACGAGTCGCATGAAGAAAGCAGGGTCGAATACATTGTCTGCTATAATCCGTTTCGTGCTGAACACCCCGGAAGTGATGGTGGTCAGTAGTCCGGTGATCCAGTCGAGGGTGCTGTGGGTATACTGGACGTCGCTGGTGGTTAGGCAGCTGCAGGAGGAAGCTTTATAGCATGACTCCAAGGCGAAAGTGTTGTGCGTACTTACTGGCTGCGATTAAGAATCTGGCGGCTGTTGGTGATGGTCACAGCCTTCGGTATTCCTGTGGTGCCCGAGGAGCAGAGAATGGCCAACGTCTGGTCGTTGCCCTGTTCCAGGCGGGCCGGCTGGAAGTTATCCTCGATGGGAGTGGCTAGAACTTCTTCAATGCTGATGGAATCCGAGGGGTGATTGCGCATGGTGATGATCTTCACTTCCAGGTGGGCGGTGGCAGCTCGCACCTTCTCGAACTCATCCCCATCGCAGAAAATGAGACGTGGCTTGGTTATGGAGAAGAGCTTTTCTATGGTACTCCGCTCGTAGGAGATGTTCAACGAGTGGAAGGCGATTCCGTTAAAGAAACAGGCGTATGCCACGGCGGACATGTGGGTGGTGTTCCTGCCTATAATGCCCACCACATCGGATTGGAGGAGGCCCAGAGATCGCATATAGCTGGCCACTCGCATAGAGTTGGCATGGAGTTCCTGCCTGGTCAGGACAGTGTTCTGCGTGGCCGAGATCTGAAAGGACAATTGTAGGATATTTACTTTGTGATGATCTTCATATATCACTTTTTGACACCCACCTGGGCAATGAGCTGGGGATGTCGCCGCATCTCCTGGAAGATGATCTCCCCGATGGACAGGTGTTGGTCGAAGTAGTGGGTCAACGGCTCTCCGCTCCAGATCTTAAGATCACCGTCGTAGGAATTCACTGGGGTGTATGGCATTCTGTTAGCTGCTTTGCTTCCCTTGCTTTGGAATTGCAGATTTTAACTGTGGGCGATTTTCGCCAACAATCTCCCTTTTATAGCATTCTGGGAGCTGATTTAGATAAGAGGATTCACTGCACGGGACCGCTATCACAGTGTCGTGTGAGCTTGCCAGTCTCATATTGTAACTGATTATTTATTAAAATTTCATTGATCTTGAAGTCGGGAATGGATATATTCTAATTTATACATGCCTATTACTTTCTTTCTGAAAAGAAATGATATAAGCACTACACTTTGTTGCGAAATTCGGGCAAGACCTTTGTCCGAAATGGCTTTACGATATTTGCATCCAAGTTCCACTTGGATGGAAAGATTTCACGTAATGTTACTTGTCATAAAAGTCAGGGTGTTTTTGGCAGGTAGTTTCAATGTCAGAAGCTTATCTCGTCACACCACATTTTCTTACACATCAGTTTTACTTTCTGTCTAATCATTTCTCTTATTGTTTGACTTTTGGATGAGCCCCCTAGGCTCTATGACGATTCCCGTAATATCTGGAAGATTTCGCACGCTCTTAAGATTTCGCATGCTTAAATTAAAGATCAGATCACCCAGTTTGGGTGAAAAGTTATGTTTAATTATTTTAACTATTTTATTTCATTAATTAAATTAATGTTTATTTTAAGAGGGTGCATACCCTCGGTTTAAAGAGACTAATTAATATTTTTTTATATTATTTTTTGTATTTTTTTTATATAGAATAAAATAATTTATTTTTTCGTATTAAATCAGTTATCTTTAAAAACGACATTTTATTGCTATGGCAGCTTTGAGATTCAAAATTATAGCACACATTCTTATTCACTCTTATACCGGGGTACGTCTTATCCAAGTCTCAACAGCAACCACACCTTTATGTAAGTTACATGCCGCTTTGTTATGTAGATAACATTTAGTTCAAAAAATACACAGCCATCGGACGTGTCGCTAGAGAGTAAGTAAAGTAAGTAAGTATAGTTAATAAGATAGATATAGATAGTTAGATCTATATTGCTTCCTAATATAGATCATTGGTCTTAAAAAGTATGGAAATTTCCTTTTTGCTCGGGCACAAAACACAACTTGAAATTATTACTATAAATACCATTTAAATATCCAACTAATTCTAAACTCCACCAAGAACTAGTACTTAATAATTCATTTTGTAGTGAAATAAATTCAATAAACGTGAATTGTTCTTCATCTTCAATTTAATTTAAGCCGCCAAACGCTTTGCCAACCGAGGTATCGTGTCAAGCGAACGGCATTGCAATCAATAGGTGAAATTAAACGTCCGGACTTTAACTGCTAAATTGGCGTCTAATTTTTGCAATTTCGGTGACCGTTAAATAGGAGCGACGGCATCGGAGCGTGCTGCAGTTGCAAACCGCGCGTGCATCACGATGTTGGACCTCAACGGCAATCCCGCCACCAGCTACGATCCGGACCTGAAGGTCTGGAGCGGCTGTAGCCAGCAGAGCCTCTACAACGAGGAGCTTACCGTGGGCCAGATCATCTTCCGGCAGCTGCAGCGGCAGCCCCAAAGGATATTCCAGATCTCGCACACGGACAACACGCGGCTGACCCGGGCGCAGATGCTGCTGAATGCGGCCAAAGTGGGCTGTTATCTGCGGGACCAGGGATTTGAAGGGGAGACGGACATGGTGGGCCTTCTGGCCCGGAACTCCACCCATGTAGCGGCGCTGGCCTACGGCTGCCTCTTCAACGGCACGCCCTTCCATGCCGTCAACCCCAATCTGGAGCAGAAGACCATTGCCAGTCTGTACAGGATCACCAAGCCGCGCCTCCTTTGCTGTGACATTGCGGACTACGAAAAGATCAAGGACATAGCTGCCTCCCTGGGTGCTCTAGTTGTCACCGTTAACGGAAAGCTCAAGGGTGTCCTAAGTGCCGGAGATCTGCTACAGAGTTCCCACCTCGAGGACTACGAGCCCGCGCGGTTCCAGCGAGGCGTCGATCGCTTGATGGCCATCCTCTGCTCCTCGGGCACCACTGGAACGCCCAAGGCGGTAACGCTCTCCAACAGTCGCAAGCTCTTCGAGACTCATAGGTGGGTTTATGCTGATCTTTATAAAGGAAGAAAGTATTATATATTATATATACAATTATATATCTTCTACTTGGGTATATTCCAGCTACCTAGGGCCAGACGACGTCCAGTACGCTCCCAGCACCCTGGACTGGCTGACGGGACTCATCACCCTCATCACGGCCGGGGTGTTCGGCACGGTTCGTCTGATTTCCAGCGATGTGTTCAGCACCGCACACTTCCTCGATCTGTGCGAGCAGCACGAGATCAGCTGGACCATCATGGCTAACTCCCACGTGGCCATGTTAGCCAACTGTCCCAACTCTAGGGCCCAGAGGCTGAGGAGTCTAAGGCACCTGCTCTTCGCTGGCGGCCACTGTCTGGTTGGCACTTTGAAGAAAATGCATACCTTTCTGCACGGACCCGGCATCCTAAGGAACGCCTACGGCCTGACAGAGGTGGGAACGCTTATCTCCTACAACTACGACACCCAAGCGAAGCCCACATCGGTGGGCCTCCTGATGCCGAACATTCGGGTTAAGATTGTGGACTCCTCGGGTCAGTTACAGGGCCCCAAGGGTATGGGTGAGGTGCTTTGTCACAACGGGCAGACCTGGGGCGGCTACTTTGGAAATCCCCAGGCCACGGCTGAAATGAGAGACACCGAGGGATGGTACCACACCGGCGACTTGGGCTACTTTGACCAGGACCACTACCTGCACATTGTGGAGCGCAAGAAGGACATGCTCAAGTACCTGGGCATGATGTACTACCCCCACGAGGTGGAGGAGGTGATCGCCCAGATGCCTGACGTGGCCGAGGTCTGCGTCTTCGGCATCTGGCGGGAGATGGAGGGCGATGCCGCTGCCGCATCTGTAGTCCTCCGATCCGGCAGCAGTCTGCATCCCAGCCACGTGGAGCAGTACGTCCGGAAGAACGTATCCGTGCAGTTCAAGCATCTGCATGGCGGAGTGCAGATAGTCCCGCAGCTGGCGAAGAGCGCCAACGGAAAGGTCAACCGGCATGCCGTCAAGGCGGCCTACATGAAAAGTGTGAACGAATCTTAAAATATTATATTTATAATCGTACAATATAATAAATAAATAAACAATATAGTCTTTGTTTAAATGAAAGTGGGAGTTTGGAAGCTAGTTTTATTCTGTTCTCGTAAATGTATAAATATTAACTTAAAATTACTTGGGGTTCTATCTTTATAGTCTTTGTACATTCAGAAGATTCTATTCTTTTGAGCAGATGCGTTGAACGCATTGCAGGAGGCATTTTATATTCCATTAAATTTATTTATTCCAGTAGGCCTTCAGTTTATAATCTTATATCATCTTGTTGAGGGTTTTACTCATCATTATATAATTTCCAATTCTCTAGATAAGCGGAAAGTATCAGGAAAGTATCACTTAAGATCATATAATAGTGCTATCTTATTATTAAGCTATTATACCTATAAGTAATTAGAAAACGCTCATAAATCTGTCACGCAATTAAGAAAAGCATTGAAAAACAAGCTGATAAGACAGAGCCACAAGGCACCTCTAACGAGATGATAAAACTATGTACTTTCACCACAAAACTTATAGTAAACTCTAATGTCGATAAATGGTGAATAAAAAATAGAACAGAACAGTTGTAAGTGGCTCAACTCTGTCTTTTAGTAGCTTCAAACTATAAACAACAATATGCGATAACCCATTATTAACAATATTTACTAATGACGCTGCTCTCTCAATTTCCATCTGGAAATCTGCCAAGTCATGGCGAATTGCAGTCGCCTTTCAGATATGAACAGTCCCCGACCAGAAGCCAAGTGATGTGTTATGGAGATTGCCTCATTGAGCGTCCCCTGCCGACTGCGTTGATCACAAGTGCGAATGCAATCGCGTGTGGCTGTAATCAGTGCATCTACTATACTCTATAAGCTATCCAAATAGCTTGCGAGTGGAGAACGCTCGGCTCTATAAAAGCAGAGCCACCACTCAGCTCGCAGTTAGTCGCGAATTTAATTTAAAGCAGCACAGAATGCCGTACCGACCAGCCAACTTCTACGATGCTGACCTCAAGGTGTGGAGCGGGGATCGACTTGGATACTACTTTGACCCACATCTGTCCATAGGAGAGATCATCTTTCGTGAGATGCGGCGGCACCCGCAGCTCATCGCCCAGGTGGGAGTTAACTGCTTCGTGTTCCCTATTCAAATACTAAGCATTATCTTCCAGATCTCGGCCACGGAGAACACTGTCCTGACCAGGCAGGAACTCCATGCCAACTCCATGAAAGTGGCCAGCTATATGCGATCTCTGGGTCTCCTCCAATCCGATGTGGTGGGCATTATAGGCAGGAACACCACCCACATGTCCGCCGTGGCATACGCCTGTTTCTTTAACGGAATCGCCTTCCACTCACTGAACATCTCCTACGAGCGGAGTACCATAGAAAAGCTCTTCGCCATAACCAAGCCACGTCTCATTTTCTGCGATGGGGATGAGTTCGAGAAGGTGCGAGCTGCCACCGCCCACCTGGATGTGAAGATCATCACTATGCGCAATCACCCCTCGGATTCCATCAGCATTGAAGAAGTTCTAGCCACTCCCATCGAGGATAACTTCCAGCCGGCCCGCCTGGAACAGGGCAACGACCAGACGCTGGCCATTCTCTGCTCTTCGGGCACCACAGGAATACCGAAGGCTGTGACCATCACCAACAGCCGCCAGATTCTTAATTGCAGCCAGTAAGTATGCACAACACCTTTGCCCTGGAGTCATGCTACAAAGCTTCCTCCTGCAGCTGCCTAACTACCAGCGACGTCCAGTACACCCACAGTACCCTCGACTGGATCACCGGACTTCTGACCACCATCACTTCAGGGGTGTTCAGCACGAAACGGATTATAGCGGACAATGTATTCGACCCCGCCTTCTTCATGCGACTCGTCGAGGAGTACAGGATCACATGGCTCATTCAGGCGCCATCGCACATGGCCATGATGACAAACTCTCCGGCATTCCAGACAGCCGACCTGTCGAGCCTTCGGCATTACCTTTTCGGCGGATCCCGGGCTTCGGTGGAGAACCAGCACCGTATCAGGAGCCGCCTAAGCCGGGACTGTTTGCACTTCGCCTACGGGTTCACGGAGCTGGGCTCTATGGCCACCATCAACTACCACTTTGACGAGAAGCCCAACTCGGTGGGTCGTCTGGTGAGTGGAATCAAGCTAAAAATAATCGGCGAGAAGGGCGACTCCCTCGGTCCCGACGAGGTGGGGGAGGTTTGCATTACCAATGGCCAGCACTGGGCTGGCTACTATGGCAATCCGGAGGAGACCCACATGATGCGAGACCCCCAGCTGTGGTTCCACTCCGGCGACCTCGGCTACGTAGATGACGACGGCTTCCTGTACATCGTGGAGCGCAAGAAGGACATGCTGAAGTACCAGAACATCATGTACTATCCCAACGAGATTGAGCGAGTTATCTCCAAGATGCCGGACGTGGCCGAGGTCTGCGTCTTCGGGGTGTGGGATCAGATCAATGGCGACGAGGCCGCCGCCGCCGTGGTGAAGAAGCAGGGCAGCGATCTCAAGGCCCAGGACATTGTGGACTACGTGGCCACTCACATCGAGGCCAAGTACAAGCAGTTGAACGGAGGAGCCATCATTGTGGAGGACCTCTTGCGCTTGCCCAATGGCAAAACGAACCGCATGGCCACCAAGGCGTTCTTCCTGGAAGCCAAGGACTCCAAGTAGATCTTAGATCTCAGCAAGTGTCGCCAAATCTCATTTTTCGTGTCAAAGAATTCTCACAAACTTTACCCTAGCTGTCGTAGCCAAAAAGTGATGTACTAATCACAGGATATTTCATAAAGCCTAAGATTTAAGAAGCAATACTAGCCACTTTTAAAAGCCTTAATATATCTGAATGATAAGGGCAAGTGTAAGTAAAAAATTAAGCAATAAATTTGAATTTAATCTGAATCTGAATTATTCCTTCAAGATAACTTACAAGCGGGTTACAGCTGGGGGCTTTCACCGCGTCAAGGTCTTTCCATTTATCTGTTCATCACTCACTCAATCCCACATCAAGAGTATCTGGAACGCCTTTCAACTGGCTTATCTCGCTGGAAGCGCTTATCGGAGAGCTTTTCGAGCTTCGACCTCATATCGGTGACGTATTGACCCGGTTGGGCGATAAGATCCCACCTGGACTGGGAGTGGCCTGAGCGTGGCGAGCGGTCGCCAGTCGCTGAAGAACCGTAATCGGACCCGCACCCGGACTCGCGCCCGGACAGAACCCGTTTGTTGAGACCCGGCCAGCTCTTATCAGTCGCCAGAATGGAACGCTCGACTACGAATTTCGATAAATACACTAAAATTTGGAGTGGACCAAGGCCGGCGAATTTCTTCGATCCGGATTGCTCGATTGGCAAAATTCTCTTCGCCTTTATGCGGAACCATCCGTCCAGCATTTGCCAGGTGGGCTTTCCCTTCAGGATCTTGGACTGCAGTAATAAATTAATTAATTTGTGATTACTTGGCAGATTTCCGACACCGAGGGCACTGCCTTGACCAATGGCGAGGCCATAACCTTCGCCATCCGCATTGCCCAGCAGCTGAAGGCCCTGGGACTGAAGCAGGACGAAGTAGTGGGCATCGCGGGAACCAACACCACCTACCTCATGCCGGTGGTGCTGGGCTGTCTCCTGAACGGAACGCCCTTCCATGCGGTTAGTCCCTGGCACGACGAGGACACCATGAAGCACCTGTTCTCCATCACCCGGCCGCGGCTCATCTTCTGCGATGGCTATGTCTACCAGCGGCTAAGCGTCATCGCCAGGATACTCAAGTCCCAGGTTTACACGCTAAAGGATCATCGCTTGGGAATGCCACGCGTAGAGGATCTGCTGGAGCCCACCAAGGCCGAGCTGTACTATGTGTAAGATAGTTCAAGTATGGAAAGCAAATATGGAACGTTTAATATCCTTCCTTCTTTTTATTACAGGCCGGAACACCTGCTTTTGGGCGGTGACCAGACGGTGGCTATCCTGTGCACCTCGGGCACCACGGGTCTGCCCAAGGCCGTCTGCATTACCAACTCAGCTTGCCTCTTTGACTTTGGGTGAGATTGGCAGGGATTTCTTATAGAAATGTAAAAGAACTTGTCCTTTCGGTAGATATTACTTTTCCTTGATCATCGTATTTGGATATTTGATATAGTATTCATTGTATACACTAAATTCGCAAAATTCTCTTCCACCGAAAGCAAAAGTTAAAGCTGGCATGACTTCCATTTTCTTAGCCTTGAAGATAGTTTATCTTTATTAGCCAGCTTAGCTTTCCCCGATATTAATCAACATAACATAGATGAGCGATACCTCGACATTGCCAATATATATATATATACATATATTCCATTTGTTCTTCAGAGTTTTAAGAGTCTTAAAAGTAGTTAAACACATGACAATATGAATATATTTAACTAATCAATGCTTCAAGATCGCTTTCCCTTAAAGAGACGATCTTGGGAGACATTAGATTATTACCTTTAAATAGAAAAAAGTCATTAAAAAAGTCGGAGCCACATCTAATTGTCGATCCTTTACAGCTTCGTTACTGGCCAGGATGTCCTCCTCTCCTTCAGCACCATTGACTGGTCGGCGGGCATGTTCAACATGCTCTTCAGCTGCTGCCACGGCTCCACGCGGATCATCACGGATCGGGCCTACACGCCCGAGTACATGCTCCAGCTGGTGGAGAAGTACAAGGTGACCCTGCTGACGGTGGTCCCCCAGCAGGTGGCGTCGCTCCTCAAGACGCCGACCCTCAGCAAGCAGCGCCTCGCCAGCATCCGGTTCGTGAGCGTGGGCGGTGGCTCCTGCTACGTGGCCAATCTGCTGAAGCTGCAGGGCTTCCTGATCACGGGACAAATATCCTATGGCTACGCCCTGACCGAGTGCGGCGGAGTGGCGGCCAATATGGGCGTGGCCAAGCCCTCGTCTGTGGGCAGGATCGTGCCGGGAGTTCGGATAAAGATCCTGGACGACGCCGGACGAAGTCTCGGCCACGGCGACACAGGCGAGATTCTGGTGCACAACGGAAAGCTGTGGAATGGCTACTACGGCAACCCCAATGAGTCCAAGCGCATGCAAGACTACCAGGGCTGGTTCCACACCGGCGACATGGGCTACTTCGACGACGAGAACTACCTGCACATCGTAGAGCGAAAGGGCGACCTCCTGCGCTTCCACGGCGCCCAGTACTGTCCCCACGAGCTGGAGCAGGTCATCGCGGAGCTGCCGGACGTGATCGAGGCCTGCGTCTTTGGGCTCTGGAACGAGGTGGACGGCGATCCTGCGGCGGCGGCCGTTGTCAAGGTCCCGGGCAGTCGGCTCACCGAAATGGACATAGTGGAGTACGTGGCCAAGCGCCTGGTGGTCACCCACAAGCAGCTCCACTGCGGCGTCTTCTTCCTGCCCGAGCTCCCGAAAACCGGAAGCGGCAAGGTCCTACGCCAGCAAGCACGCGATCAGGCGCTGGGCAAAAAATGGGCCGACTACGGCAACGGACACTAATCTTTCGTAGACTTAATTCAGTTAGGCTTAAAGACAATTAGCAGTTATTGCCGGGTGACTCATCCAGTCAGTGTTAAAGTACTGTCGAAAATAAAATATAAACCCAAACACAGGCAGACAAGTATGTGCTCTCCACCGGCCGCACTTTCGGGGGCCATAGCTTGATATCGCCGGCTTATCTCCCGATGATTGCGTTCCAGGTGCGATAGTTGCGTACGGACACCCATTGATCACTG
The DNA here is from genome assembly GCA_008042775.1 of Drosophila pectinifera. Taxonomy (NCBI): domain Eukaryota; kingdom Metazoa; phylum Arthropoda; class Insecta; order Diptera; family Drosophilidae; genus Drosophila; species Drosophila pectinifera. The sequence continues at coordinate 31,913 of VNKC01004127.1, read as the reverse complement.
GGGCACGCCGTCGGTGGTGGTGGGTGGTGGGGTGAACGGGTTGCCGTTCAAGGTAATGTTGCCGACGGAGGTCAGCATTCCTGGGCAGGTATCGCTTACTGATAAGGAAGCCAGTCCTATACTGTGCCTTATCTTGATGAAGAGCAAGCATTACAAGATCTCTAATTGAAATCATCTTGGGCAACGCACCTATATATAATTATTAGTTGGGTTAAAGTATTGAGATAATAATAATAATAATAATAAAAATAATGCTACAACAAAGTAACCTGTAACATCATGTGGTTAGAAACAATTTACATAATCAAGTATAGCAGTATTTATACTGCAAAAAACATATGCACTTTCTGTAATCTAATCTTTTAAGCTAAACAGAATCATTAAATGGCATATAAATGCATCTCCCTTAGGCAGAACCTGAAGGAGCACCAACAGCTGAACGTGTGAAGCGGCCCTCGGAGCGGCATATAGATCCTAATGCTCCTAATGATCCGCATTCCAGTTGGGTAAAGGCAAACCCTTTGGTGATGGGTGAGGAACACAGCAGCATTATCATTGATTGACAGCGGAGCAAAGTTGCACTTTGTACGTGATCTTGTAGCCCTGCAACTGGATACTTTGGCCCCCGCATCCTGATCTCTCTGAGTGACATGCCGCCCCGACTGAGTCACGATCGATGCCTGGATGGATGGACGGGTGCAGTCCCAAAATAAACTGCAACAATTAAGAGCCACTTGGGCTGGGTATTAATTCGGCGGGGATCACTGATAATGATCGCGGCAAGCGGATTGACGGATGAAAGAGCATCTTCATCTGCGTCGTGCCGTTGTTTTCAATGTCAAGTTCAAGAAATACGATCCATGCCGCGCATTTTCGGGGCACTAAGTAGAGCCCATTGATCAGGGGCAGACTGGCTGCTTGTCAAAACCGGCTTGGGTATGCAGGAAGTGCCGGGCATGACCAATTGGATGCAGTGGGGCAGCTTCTCAAAGCCGCCTGGCGCCCATCCAATCCGATCCGATCCGGGTTGGGATGGCAGCAATTCTAATTGCCAGGCAAATACCAAATACAATTATCATTTGTCAGTAACGCCGCCTATAATAATAATAATTAAATACCTACGCTCCTTATGCGATTGCCTGAATGGTCACAGATCCAGAGTCGCAGATCGCAGATCGCAGATCGCAGATCGCATATCGCATATCGGAAATCAGCGATCTAATCTCCGCGCTGATTAATTCATTAGCCACTGTCGACCAGTTTGTCAGTTACATGGCAATAACTGCTGCCCGCCGCCATTGCGGCGATTAATTGGCGTTATTAATGGTGTAGAAAATGCTGATATTGTTTGCGCTTATTTATAATGCTAAGAACTAATTTACGTCTCACGAAGTTACGGATTGAGGGATTGTTTAATTACTCTTCCATTTGCATATGTCACAGCAACAATCTCCAGTAATCCCCCATGAAAGTGGTCTCAAACCAGCTGCTTAACCTCCCCGGACCAAAGCCAAGCCCAACCAGATTCTTATTAAGTCATCTAATGCAGCCTCACATTATTGGAAAGTGCCAGGAAGGGCATCATGCTCGAGTAAGTCTCCAGGAGATCCTTTAGAGGGTCGATTGGAATATACCTATTAAGTCGGTTTAGTTTTTCTTCTTTAAAACAAAATGAAACTAAAGATAAACTCCATTGTACATGTTTTAAATAGGACAGTATCAAGATATTATTTACTATTAATTCAAACCAAGCTAAAAGCAACTTAGAGTCACCACCTGCACATACCCCTGATACCCTGCGGAGTGCAAGGGCATTACAACTTTGACACATTGCCTCCGACGTAGGGGGAGCTGGGAACAGAATTTATGGCGCTTAAATTGCAGTCATGCGCATAAGCAGCAACGACTAACAAGATCAGTGCCAGCCCCTCCTCCTGCCGGTCCCGATCAGCCCCACTGCACGTGGCTAACCCCTTCGCCGAGGCTGCGGCTTAGAGCGGATGTTTGGTGTCAAAACACAGGCAGGCCTTTTCCCTGGAATTCTATACCGGACCCGGGTCCTGGCCCGTAATTTATGTAAGCGCTGTGTTCGCCAGTGAAAACAAGAGGAGCGCGGCGATCGATCGATGATCGTAAAAATAGTCCAAGTCCCGGCCCCATGTAGCTGTGCGTTGATGTTGCTTTTATCAATTTGTGTTAAGTTCGCTTCTAAGCACGGAGCAGGCATAGATCATAAAATGGCACCCCCGGCATCCGATGGATATGGCTGGGGATCGGCTGGGATCGGTTTGGATCGCCGCGGATCGGGTCGGAGGGAAATTTACATAATTACCGCTGGCGGTGCTTTGGTGAGAGCCGACCGAACGTGTCAAAATGAAAAGTGTTGCATGATTAGCGAGTAAATTACAGCGGCGAGGCATAAATCTATCCCAAGAGAGTCCGCTGGCTGCGGAGATAATCAAATAAATGTAGCGATTAATAAAAGATGAAGATGCAACCGCAGTGGGCGAAGCGAGGCCTGCTGGCTCCGGGGTCTAGATCTTGGCCAGGAGTTCTCGGCCAGCGCAGCTGCCTTGGATCGACTGGCGCCTCGAGCGTGCGAATTTCTCGCCGCCCGTTGTGGGAGGTGTGAAGAACGGCCGCGGTCATGGCCCAAGAGTGTATTCTGTGCCAGCGACTCCAGGAACTGGCCACCTCCAGCCCCAGGCCTCCAGCGGCCCGACATGACACATTGTTGTTCGCGTAGCATAACTTGGTCAACAAGCGATGATCTCGGGATGCGGCCGGTTGCCGATGCTGATGATGATGGAGGTGATGCCTCAGCCTGCAGCCAAACGCAGATGGAACCGGCTGCCAAGTGCACTGAGAGAAGCGTTATTGGTAATTATATGTTATCGAATCTCAATATACTACAACTCTTTTCTTGCTTAACATCCTGATGAATCAGAATGCTATTTAATTATTTTTACCTTTGAATAGTATTCTAATATTTCTTCTATAATTTCTATTTTAGCAGCTGGATAAGATCGTTCTTCTTTAAATCCAAAAGTTAGCATTATATTCTATTTTGCATCTCTTTCTTGTCTTACAATTCCCAAGTGATTATTTGTAAATAAGTTTTGTTTTCGAATTCCAAGTAAGGCAAGATATTTGTTTATTTTTCAGCCAAATGTATTCAATTAAATATAAAATATCTTCTCTAAAATTACAAGTGTGCCTCTGTGCTTCTTTTTTTCTTACAATTCCCAAGTGGATACTTGTAGACAAGTTTAGTTTTCAAATTCCATCAAGCACATTTGCTGAGTTATTATAGTTTGCGTTTTCTGCCAACTTTGTTTAATTCTATATATATCTAAATTCTAAACACTACAAGTTTTCTTTTCTGTGCCTCTCGTTATGCAGATCCCAGCGATAGATACGCTTCCTTAACAAGACTTCGCAGCTGAGGAGCCGGCGGGGCCAAAAGATTCCGTCGCTGGAGTTGTTAAGAGCAAAGTGTTGTTAGCCGGGCCCGGCATCGGTAATGTGTTCGTCACTTGTTCGCCAGTTGTTGCGTTTTAGCGGTGGTTTCGTATTACCGTTGCCCAGTCGGGACCCGGTCAAGGTCTCCCTTTCCGTGGTTACAAGTGTCCCCAAGAGTCGAGTACCTAACCGCGAGCGGAGAACCAAGAACAGACTTTCATTGAGCAACTGCAGCGGCGACGGCGGGTTTGCACCGCATATTGCATATAGCTTATAGCATTCCGATTCATCGAATCGAAGCGAGTGGAGTGGAGTAAGAGTGGCGTGGAGTCGCGTCGCCTGCATTTCCTGTCGCATGCGCCACATAAATTAGTTTTCCATGTTCACTTGTCACTTGTATCGCTATTGGCCAGTTGAACCCGTTTGCCGGCCGTTGCGGGTGTCCATTCCACTTAGAATCCGCATCCGAGCGATTGCCCTTATCAGTTGCCGAAGCCAGCCGCCGCATCCCAGTACAATTTGCAATCAATTTTGGCAAGAAGCCACCTAATTGCTTTGGCGGTTTACTTATAGGGCCGACTCACGCACCGCCGCCCGGTTAAATGATATGGGAGTTTTCCTTTTCCAGCGGCGGACAGCCTAAACCGGTTGGAAAAGGGAAACTCGCTAATGTCGCTGGGCTCTTTTCCAACTATGTTATGTAGTTCAAGTTTAAGCACCAAACTCTAAGGAGTTATCGTCACCAGTCTAAACACTTTTACTCGCTTATCGCAATGACCATAAATTAGGGTTTCTGTCCACAAATTCCTGCGTATGTCCCGCATGGAAATTATGCAAATCTGGCAATGATATATTGGGCTTACTTGACTGACTGGCCGACGCTGGACTCGCTTCCTAATCGATGTGGCAGTCCAAGCCTCTAGATCTTCTGTTGTTTTTTAGTTAGCGGTGCCCTTCGGCGTATGGCCACCATTGGGCCAGCGCACTTCAGTTGTTTCCGTAGTGTAGCGGTTATCACGTGTGCTTCACACGCACAAGGTCCCCGGTTCGAACCCGGGCGGGAACATGCCGGTTTATTTTTTATTCTTTTTGGCGTGCAATTTTTATTCAATGTCAATTGACCCAACCTCCCTGCTTCCGCTGTGAAATTGAAGTATATTCAATTAATTTTCTCTCACCACATTTATTTCGTTTTAATGAGGCCTGGTTTTATGAGCGTCTCAGGTGTGTTGTATTTATAAACACGCCGACCCTCAGCACGCACCGAATTTCAACTGCTTTTACGACTCGCTGCAATGCCAGCGTCCCGGCGTCACTCCGAGTTCCCGGGTGATTTTATGACTTTCATTGGCTGCTGCAGCCTTGTCGACTGCCACCCAAGGCGAAAGGTTGTCTGGAAATAGGACAACGTCCTATTAAAGAAAGTGCTGTTGTTGCCTAAATATGTTGCACGCTGCGCGTCTTATGCGTTGCGTTGACAGACAGTGCATCATTCTAAATGCTTTGAACTTGACAGAGAAACTAGGGGAAAGAAAACAAATGAGTTCAGTTTACTTTTGCTATCTGGTTGGAAATGACCATTTGTCTGGAATCTTGAAATTGGTGGTGTCCTTTTTCGTCCTTATGTGTTGGGACTTAGGTCACATGGGCGTTATAGGTTTCCGTAGTGTAGTGGTTATCACGTGTGCTTCACACGCACAAGGTCCCCGGTTCGAACCCGGGCGGAAACAGCTAGGAAAAACATCCTTTTTACTTTTCTTTCCATTTAATAATTCTTGTGTTTATTTTTAGAATTTTTTTAAATTCAAATCCACAATGACCAGTCAGTTAGTAAGCCTTTAAAACTTTAAAAGCTCCCCTGGAAAGCTTTCACCAACATTTCGAGCTTTTCGCATATACTTAAAGGGCTCGAATACTTACGACAAGAGCTAATGGTTGGAACTGCATTCAGGTAGCAACTATGACATGAGCTATCCAACAGGGGATGTAGCTCAGATGGTAGAGCGCTCGCTTAGCATGTGAGAGGTACGGGGATCGATGCCCCGCATCTCCAAGTCGGTTTTTTTTTTTTTCTTTTTTTCAGCTTTGGGAACATTCGCATAAATCGCTTACCCAGAGTCTGGCAGTCTGATGGACATGCTCTCCCATCGCCGGCGACATTTGTGTCCAATTATTTAGTAAATAGAATATCATGCCGGTTACAACTCCATTTCACACGCTTTTCCAAGCGACTGGCCGAACCGGCTTGTTATGCAATCGCGCTCTGACTTTGACTCCTTGGCCCGTCTCCGCTTTCGTTTCCCGGCAGTGCGCCCAGTGCCGCAGGGGCGACCGGTGGGGCTCCCGGCAGACGTCGCAGCTAATCCAATTAAGTGCATTCATCATATTCACGCAATGCAGGCCATGAACTAGAACTGCAACTAAACCAGACTCAGGCCTGAGAGGGTGGCGGCTGGCCGTCAAGGGGTCCGGGAACCGGGATCGGGATCGGTGAACGGGTATGGCGGAGATTCTGACATTTCCGTCATGTCCGGATGATTGAAATCTGTTTAATTGAATTTAACTTAGGAATGCGCTCAAGTTGGCTTTCAGTTAAAAAGTGTCGTCTGTTCAAATATTTTTTTTTTTTTTGTGAGTTTCTCTGCAGAGCAACGGAGTATTATTCGGGGCTCCTATAATCTTAGCCAGGTATTTGCAACGGAGGTATGGAGTCTTCCGACCCAATAAAGAATATATTCGTTATCAGCATCAAAAACCGAGTCATTTTAGCAATCTATCTATTGAAATTAAGATTTAATTATATTCTTTTGACTTATCAAACTATCCTTGATGAAAGACTTAATTCCAATCCTGTAAATTATAATGTCTTAAGCACCTGGGAAGAATGGAATCCGCAAGGAGTAAAGTATTTGACTTACCAAATTTAGCTATTTTTCTTGTAACTTTAAGTTATAATCGATTAATGAAAAAACCCTAGGAAATTAAATAAATAAGCCTAAATCACAATAGAAGCTCCATATATCCATTACAAGTCCAGTGTAGTTGTTAGATGTCGTTAGATGGCGATTAATTAATTTCACCCATCTGCGGGTGGGCGTTTATTAATAAATGTATCTAATCTTCCAATCGAATTCGTTATAGACTGCTAATGGAACTGACATTGACATTGATCAGGTGCAGTTGAACTTGGTGGCTGCTTGTGGGTATGCCCACACTGGATGGGTGTAAATCAGCAGTGAGCCATGGGGAGCATTATCCATACGTCACGTAGACCTCGCAATCGTAAAAGTTGCTATGTAAGCTGCCAAAAATAATGTAATTTTCACTGTAAAATCAGCAAATAATAAGAAACAATTAATGCTTTTAAAGGGTAAAAATGCAAACGGGGTCAAAGGAAATAAATTAATGAAGCAGTCTAAGTAAATATTGTATATACATCTTAAAGATGCCCTGTAAGCCATTGAACTCAATTGGCATAACATCGCGGTTCTTAAGGGAAAACTAGTAAGAAAATTAATATGTTTTCTTAAACGACATCTTCTAAATATCGTAAATTATCTTCCATAGGAACGACCTGCTCAAATATGTTGATAAGATTAATTATCTTTATGTAAATCTTTAAAATCTAATCTAAATGCGAATTATATAGCTCCTCAATTGACCTCCAAAATGGACTTAACTTAATTAAAAATACATTAATATATTCCAAAAATAAAATTAGCTTGCAATAACATATTTCTGTGACACATTTACCTGGAATAGAAGCAAATAATTCACTGAGGCCGCACTAATGGAAGAAAGAACCCCGAACCAATGACTCCTTGGCTATTTGGGCCATATTCCAGATAGACGGCAAAACGCAACAGTCAGCGAAAGCAACGCTTCTCGTGACATTGTGAGCTGTCGCAGCCCACTTGCCATAAAAATACAAACCGACATAAGTACATATATGGCACGTAAGCGCCGTCAGGCTGCGGGCTTCTCCCGAAATTGAATTCTTTTAATCAGCCGAGCAATTACCGCTCTCAGACGGCCAGCTGGCCAGCGATATGGTGGCCATATGATGACCATGATCACCGCCAGATCAGCTGATAAGGCCCGGAAATGCGCGTGGGGAGCGTGCGCCGGCGACGTCACCCGCTCACTTATGCTTACGGCAGCTTGGCGGCCGCTCCGTTCCATGCAGCGAGCATGTTGCCAAGAGAGCTCGGACTCCCGCGCTCTCCGCCTGTCCGCCTGTCCGGGCTCCGGCGGCCGGTGGGTCTCTTCAGTATTTCTGATCGCCTCGCTTCTTTTCGGCTGCTGTGGGGGCTGGGCGGCCTCGTGTTTCGCCTATTCATGCGAAAAGTCAGCAGCGTCTGAATGAACGCGAGTGCGGCGAGAACATGAGCGACGAGCAGCAATTTCGCCATTTCAAGGCCTACGTGACTTGTCTCACACAGGGAAATCGGAACGATTTGAACTGAGGAAGGGAACACCAATGCGGTTCTGGCTGGGGTTCTGGGTCTGGGTCTGGGACTGGGTCTGGGTCTGGGTCTGTGGGGTGCAGAGTCTCCTCGCCGGAATCCGAGAGCAGTTGGCTTAACTCTACTTTATAATCCATTTACACGGAAACTTCTACAGTAGGTCCTACTGGCTGTGGTCCACAACGTTTCGCCTTCTCTGAACTGGATAATATGGATCTTTATAATACTAAGAAATCAAACATAATCTATAGCTAATTTTAATATAATTGTATATAATTTTAATGTGTCTTCTGCTTCAAACCTCTACCTATATGTATATATTTTTTCAATCTAAATATTTTAATATGTTTTCTGCTTAATATTTGTTGATATGTATATATTTCTAGTAAGAACAAATTCTTTATAAGTCGTTCTTTAATATATAGTTCTTTAACTATATTTCGGGTAACAAAATCCAGCTATAACTAATTAAATTTTTCAGTAGCACAAAAAGTATTAACTCAAAATGATTTACAGATATATACCCAAGTCCAACAGACTAGAGCTTATATCATTAAGTTCGACAAAGTAAGTACGACAAAATTTAACTAAATTGTAAAGACTAACTAAAAAGTTGACATTGAAGCCTTTGATTTATGGACGTATAATAGCAGTGAGGCCTGTAATTGCCCCTGCGATCTGCGATCTCCCGCTTTTTAGCTGCGACCACATGATCTCTACGCCTCCAGCACGTGCTGTTACCTACTATATAGGAGAGGTCTTTGACTGTAGTCAGCTGATATCAGCATATTGCGAGAACGGAGAGCGGAGAGCTCCGTGCTCCGAGCTCCGAGCTCCCAGCTCCGAGCAAGGTGCGACTAGCTCTCCGGAGTAATCAGCGCTATCTGCTCACCTGTTTCCAGCGCAATCGATGTGTGCCATAATGGTGACAGCGGGATTTAATCAGCATACGAAATATTCCCCGCTCTCCCAGCGGTTGTACGAGGCCCATACATTAAAAGATAATAGCTTTAAGAATATTTTAATTTATTTACAGTAGTTTGCGCTTGGTTTTCGCTCGTATTCTGCTTCAGTCTTAAATGATAAATACGAAAAATGTTATACTCTATTTGTGAATTTAAAGGTAGAACTCTTATGCTTAAAGATCAGGAACTTTAGCTTTGTTGTGTGGATCGGTGGTCCCATAGGTCAGTTTGCTGCGGCGATCGGTCGGTGGATCCCCTTACAGGCTGACTCGAGTCTGGAGAAGAGCCCAGGCGATCATCAGCAGGCACAGGCTGTAAAGGGCACAAGACATTATAGAGGGGTTTCGGGGTGCGGACTTATAGAGAGGATGTAAGGGAACTGCATTACAGAAAACCATGCCAAAAATTAAATGAGTGATTTGTGATAATTTTGTATATTTATTCAACTCCAATGGGGCAACGTGCAAAACTCAAAGAACAATTTAAATCCATGCAATAGATACCAGAAATGCCTCGACAGGCATACTCCTCTTACCATATTGACTAAAACACTTTCTCAATTCGATATTAATGTACTTTTAATTTTATTTTTTTAAGTTTAGTTGTTTTTTCTCGTATTTCTCATGCTCTTTTCATGGATCATTTACTCACTTATCTGGAAAATGTTTGTATAATGCAATTATAACAATGATTTGTTAGTCTAAGGCCTAGAGTCAACTTAATCGTAGTTTATAAATAAATATTTCAAATAAATAAATAACTCAATAGTACATTCTACATTCTATAATTTCACGCTTATCTCACGCTGATTAAATAAATTAATATTACATGTTAGTTTCGTAAGTATTTGTAAACAAAAATACAATGTTTTGATTTCTGAATTCTCCATTCCCCTCCTCTGGTATCTAATTTATAATAGTTTTAGTTTTTCGATGTGTCGTTGGCTTCATAGTTTAGCTTCGGTTACCTCGACTTTCCCTGGGGAAGTTCTTATTAAAAATTGATTTACAGAGCTTAGGCTAAGCACTGAGAAGCAGCGAGGTTCGATAATACAAAGATAAAAAATGTATCTTATGACTAAACCGTGTATCTACAATTTGTCAAAGAATTGCTTGCAAAATGCAGAATCACATGCCACATATCATATACAAATAATCGAACCTCTAAATTGGCTTACAGGGAACTTAAAGATTTTATTTCTCAATATATTATAAGCATACCAAAACATATTCTTAATAAATCATTTAAATGATTTCTAATGAATATCAATTTGCTGTATCTATCATATATTGAAAAACGCAATCTTTATTACCAAAATGTATAGGGTTCTGCATTCTGCAAACAATTGTTTGAAAAACTGGGTAACATATTCGAAATTTCTTCGCTTTGTTCGTTAACAACATTGGGAATAGCACTTTGCAAGTTTTCATTTTCTATATGGTAGACTTTTCGGAGTGGTCGTATTTCTGAGTATTTTCATCAAAGTGAAAGTTCCGCCGCAGAGACTCAAGTATTTCAACAGACTCTGTGTAAGGTTATGACTTCGAGGTTGGTGATTGGATGGGCGTGCAGTTTATCATACATTTCGATTATATTTTTACTCCAATGATGGGTTGAGAGGTTCTTATTAAATACTCGAGACTCCGTCGTAATACATTTGATATTCATCGTCTAGGGGGGTTGGGGGCTGGATCATCGCCGGGGAGACAACAGTCCGCTGCATCAGAAATATTTGAATATTGAACCACGGAAGTTGGTACTGATTGGTGATGGCTTAATTATGTACACACTGGCAGGGTGATATATGTGGTGTGGATATAGTTCTGGATGTGCTGTGCAATGGGGTGTGTGTATGTACATCGTATAGGTGCCTGATCGTGTCTGGATGCGTTGTGAAAACTTGCAATTACAATATCTTTTCCATACTCAGGCCCGTCATAATACAGCGATTTTCGGGTCTCCCTTCTCGTTTCTCTCAAATTGATTTTCCGCACTTTATTTTGACTTTGCCAAACTAATAACTTAAGGTTACCCAAGGAATTAATTTAAATTTTTTAAAAACATTTTAAACCAAATAATAAAAAATCAAAACTCAAAATGTGATGTAAATGTAACTAAAGAATATTAATAAATTTGGAAGATATCCTTTTAAATCTATAAAGATTTGAGGTTAAAGTTAATGCCAAAAGTAATTTAGAAAAGTATTCAATTGCCAATCCAATAAAAAATATAAAAAAGTTATTGCCAATACAAGTTATTTTAGGTAATGCTCATAAAAATTTAGAAAATCTCTAATTTTGTGAGAAATAGATGGAGTTAGCTTTGGAAAATTTCGAATGAATTTGCTTAGGGGATAACTTACAAATCGTAGTAGAGCGAGTCGTCGCCGATGACTGCGCCACTGCGTCCTTGCGCCTCGGAGGTGGCGTCCTCGTAGCTGGCATCCTCCAAGGATTCGCCGTCGACCTCGGCGTCCTCCGGATCGTCTGGCTCCTGCTCCAGATCCTCGCCGCTGGCCAAGTGCACGTGGCGCTCCACACGATCGCTGGTCTCGCTCAGGGCCAGGGCCGGCAGGGGCGAGCTGCTCTCCCAGTGGCTCTCGGGCGGCGTGGCCAGGCTGGTCGCCATGGTGGTGCTGCTGGCGGAGATCGGCTCCTGCTTCCGCGGCTTGCGCTTGCCACCGGACACAGCTTTGGCCTGATGCCGCTGTTGCTGCTGCTGCTGCTGTTGCTGCTTTTTGCCGCCGCCATTCAACCGCTGTTTTCCGGATTTGTTGGGCTTCCGCTTGCCACCCGGCTGGATGTTGCCCTTGCCCCGCTGCTGCTGCACGCCCTTGGCCTCTGCCAGAACAGCACCGGAGCCTGAACCTGCACCTGCACCGGCTTGCTTCTTGCCACCACTCTTCTTGCCGCAGTTGGGCGGCGGTCCTCCCTCGGCGGCCGCCTTCTCGCGCAGCTCCTTGCACTTCTGGGCCTTGGGACCCAGCTTCCGCAGGGCACCAGCTCCGGCTCCCGGACGCTTCTGGCACTGGTGCAGCTCCTCCTGCTCGTGAGGCCGGCACTTGCGCCGCTTCTTCTTGTCCTTGCTACTGCTAGGGGTACTGCTAAGGGTGCTACTAATGGTACTGCTACTGCTAAGGCTACTGCTAATATGGCCGCTCTCGCTTTGACTACTGTTACTAATACTAATCAGGCTGCTGGCACTGATACTGCTGCTACTGCTGCTGCTACCACTACTTCCGTTACTCCCGCTCCCGCTTCCGCTTCCGCTCCCGCTTCCGCTTCCGCTTCCGCTTCCGCTTCCGCTTCCGCTGCACTGCGGCGGCGCCTTGAAGTGGGCCACATCGATCAGCGGAATCAGCGGCTTGCCCGTATCACAGAGTTGGCGCACGCCGTGCTTGACGCGGTTGGCCCCAAAGTTCTTGGCGATCAGCTGCTCCACCCGATCCTGCGGCACCGTCTCCGTGATGGCATTGGTGTAGGTGCTCAGCTTGCGCAGCGACCGGCTGGCCGAGATCTGGGTCCGCCGCAGCTCCCCCTTGCCGTTCAGGGCCAGGTAGAAGACGCGCCGCGCGTTCGAGTTGTAGGTGGAGGAGTACGTGTTGTAGTTCTGCAGGCCCATGTTCTCGTTGAAGACGCAGTCGTCGGTGAAGTCTTTCTGCAACAATCAAGTTCTGTGATTAAATTATTTGGCAAAACAAATGGCGGTGGGAATGGGTAGAGAAGAATGCTGTGCTTAGTTTAGAAAGTAACATAAACTAAACTAATAACAATTTAAATAAGGGGAAGTCCACTCTGGCCTATCAACATGAATCGTAAAAAGTTTTAGCACGAAGTGCAACTGAAATTCCCAAGTCTGAATTCAGAGACACACTGCTATGTACTGACCACCACCAATATGTTGAAGTTTATCATAAAAACTGATATAGTTTCTTAGCTAAAACTGAAACAATTATTAGGCTTTTTAGGCTTCAATAGTTCACTCTCGATTTACGTAGATCAATTAAGCCAACTAGACCTTGGAATAACAATAAGATCATACAAATTTCAAGGCTTATGATACTATATTAAATATTTTTTGGGAGAGCGACTACAGTCACACCCATTTAAAAGGGCCAAATTAGCAGTAAATACCACTATGCATTCTGGAGTCCCCTTTGGGAAATAAAATGGAAACTGGCCCCTGAAAGTATCTACTGGTAGCCATGTTAAATGTATCTAATGTGCCTACTTGAAGTCTCCCAGGAAAACAATATGTTTTAGGCGTCTTCAAAGGATTACTAGTTGTCCCCCAGTTCCTCGGCTGACTTCTTCAGAAACGAATCCGAATAATGAGCCGCATTCCCCAAAGAAATGTATACCTTCTTTGAATTCGCTGCCCAGGGGCGGCGTCTGCTCTTTTGTCTATCGGCAGAGCAATCTGATGGATAAATGTGCTCATTATCACAGGATGTGCTCCTATCGGCGTTGGCCATCGATAGCCATCGATGGCCATAAACATTTCTACTTTATGAACACCTCATGACAGGCGAACAAAAGGAGCCAAGTAATTACGGGGCTGCTAGGTAGGAAAATGTAAATTCCCGAGCGGGGAAAGGATTCTCAGCCCCTCCTCTGGGTTGGCCTTTCAGATGCGCCGACTGCCCCAGACATCTGCAGATCAAATTCAATTAACAACACTGAATTAATTCGCTTGTCAGGCAATTAAAATTGCTTCGCAAATAAAACGGCAACCAGGCCGGCATCCACTGTCGGTGAAAATGTCGCCGCTTAAATTTAGAAATTAATCAGGCAAAAGGCGGCCCGAAATGAGCCATCAAATGGGTGAGGGCCAGGGCCAGGCCAGGAATGGAAGAGGTGCTGCTCACCCGAGGTCGAGTCAACTCGAGACGAGTTTTTTGACATACTATGTGACTATGTGACTATGTGACAACAATGTGTGCTCTCCCCTCACCAGACTCTCTTTTATGATACGTATTTCCAGGCATTTGGTTTATTTTTAGCCCTTAATGGGTTGCAAGTGAAAATTGGCAGACACCAAAGGGAAATAAAGTTGTACTTCGATAAGGGAAAACCGGAGACGCGGAGAGCGGGGCCTGTAGATAGCCGAGCCATTAGCCTCCTCCATTGAAGCTTATCGAGTGGCGCCGCCGGGGGAAAGGGTCATCATCCCGCTGAGAGATTACGGGGAACACCTACGAACGGAACCGAAGCACTTAGGAGCCTCGGCCCGAGCACCGCGTGACGCTCACCGCCACTTATCGCCCCGAAACAGGACAATAACGATGATAATGATGCAACATATTCATTGGGCCCGCTCCGCATTAATTGACCAAGCCCTACTTGGCCAGCTCCGCGGGCGGTCCGCCTCGCCGGGAGAGAACAAATTATGCAAATTAATAAGCAAAACCGTAATGTGAACATTTATGGCTACGACATTTTAATTGGACAAGACGCCGCTGACTCACGAGGGGTTCGGGTTCGGTTTTAGTTTTGGTTGGAATTTATGAATTGGCAACGTTTCGGGCTTTTTGTTTTCTCCTCTGGTCAATTAGGAAGGCCGAAAATCACCTGCCTCGGTGGTCACAAGATCGGACGAAAATACTTGAAATATTATGGTGAAATGTCATTAAATCAGTCACAAGGCAAAGGCAGGCGGCCTATGAATAGAATATGACGGGAAGTATTAAAGCTGTGGATATATCAGAGGGCAGTTGCTGAGTGGCTAGTTTCTATATCTCTGGCACTCACTATATATCACAAAGTAATACACTTTTGGTTAAACGTCAGTTTGTTATTATTAGTACTTAAAGATATTTCCTAGCAATTATTTTAAACTAAAATATAAATACTTAAACTGCTTTAAATATATACTTGCAATGGCAAAGATAATTTAATCTCCTCTGTTTTTTAGAGGCTCTTTCTAGATATCAGCTAAACTTTTATTCGGAGTGTGCTAGAACGGATGCCTGGGTCGCCAAAAAAAGCCAGACGGGCCAGTATAACCGCCCACTTGACCAACTTAAAGATATGTCGGCTATGTTATAGGCTCTCTTAGCCACGGCATGCGGCATGCGGCGCCTTCAAAGGGCCGCCTACAAAGTGGCCGCTGGTGAAGCGCATCAATCAGCAAGCATCTGTATCTACACAGTATCCGCCAGATACCAACACGAGCGGGACGCGGACACGCCTCGGCTGACAGAATTGGCACAACGCTGCTATTTCGGATGCGAAAAGGTCAAAGTGCTAGCACGACGGGAGAGAAAAGAAATAAATTAAATCAAAAACTAATGTCCGCCGGACCATTGAAGCGCAGCCGAAGCGGCCGCATGGCGCCAGCCCAAAAAAGGCATCCGCCGCAGACGAGACGAGACCGAGGATCGCTCCCAAGCGCAGCGGGGTGAAGTGTTGCATTAATTCTGGCGGCAGGGGGGAGCACACTCACGCAGGCAGCCCGAGGACATGCGACCGCCATCAGTTGCCACTCGACGGCCTGGCCAAGCGAGCATAAGGACACATTCCGAGGCGCAAGGACTCGCCGCCGATCGTATTGCTTTGTTTTTGTCCACATTTAATTTTTTATTTATTGCCCGGCCTCTTCGGGCGCCCTTTCATTTATTTGAGTGTCCTTCCCTTTTGGGTTTTTCGGTTTACCTCAATCTTTTAACAGGCCTTTGTTTGTTTTTGTTTTCCCTTCTCGGTGCCGAGGGGTGCCAACAAAGGACTTGAAGCGATAGGTTCTGATACCTAACTGGAGCATACACCAGATATAGTTATCTGGCAGCGGAAAATTGGTACTCGAAATCGATTTCGCGCTTCAGGGAGTTGGGTTTATATTGAATGGCCTGATTTTTGAGTTGTATTGTATTAAGTGAGCAAGTTAAAAGTTTGCTTTTAATCAGGAACAAAAGGAACCAGAATAACACAGCAATTAAAAATCAATATAATAATAATATCAATAATATTTAAGTGAGCAAGTTAAAAGTTTGCTTATAATAAAGAACAAAAGGAACCAGAATAACACAACAATAAAATATCAATATAATAATATTTCAATACCAAATTATTGTCAGAAAGAATTAGTTTAAAACAGTTCCTTGGAATTTCTGTTATAGTCGAAATTGGGGGCAGTATTTCGCAGTTTGTATAAATAATTTGACAAAACAAAAATCTATAAAATCATAAGGTAAAATTCATTACATTCAATACATCTAATACCAAATTATCTTAAAAAAATTGTATTTTTAATGAAACACAAGAACTATCACTGATAAAACAGCCTTTTCTTGTGTTAACAAAGCTTTTCTTTTTTTTCTACTTATCTCTGAGATCCCTCAGAATATCTCAAAAATTAAAAATAGGTTCTTCCTAAATACATTCCCATAATTTGTACAATATTTTAAGCTTGCTTACCGAGCCATAGGCAGCGCCGCACGCGTCCATGCACAGGTAAAGGCAGGTGGCCACACTCTGCAGCTTGATGCGTCCCACATCCACGGTGGAGCGCTGGAGGATCGCTGCAAGGGAATGGAGAAAGCACATTAATTAATTATCAATCACAGGTTGCCAAGAAGAGGAGACCTGATTGCGGGCTGACCCACAATCTGGGCCCAGGTGCCAGGATGACAGCGGTCCCTGTCCAAAAGTGTTTAATTACATATCCGACACCTGGAGAGCCGTCAGACCCGAAGAGTGAGTTAACCGCTCCCAGCCAGGG
The DNA here is from genome assembly GCA_008042775.1 of Drosophila pectinifera. NCBI lineage: Eukaryota > Metazoa > Arthropoda > Insecta > Diptera > Drosophilidae > Drosophila > Drosophila pectinifera. The sequence goes on along the minus strand of VNKC01004127.1, from coordinate 15,304 downwards.
GTTAAGCACTAAATGGCAAGTAAAATACATATTCCCCCCAGTAAATCATAGATTCCTTTGCTAAGCAAATTTGTCAACTGCGCCCAGGAGAAGGGGAGAGGCCTCAGCCTCGAGTGAGATTATGGCGGGTATTATTAATGGCCCGATTCGCGCCAGGTTAATTGGAATTGCGCCGCCTTGCACTTGGGGAACGAGCAGAGCCACACCAAATTCAAGTTCAGCTCCGTTTAAGGTCAAACCACTTGTGGGGTCCATGGAGGGGGGCAAGGGAAGGGGAGGATGGTGGAGAGGGCCGGCCTCTTTGTCAGTTGGCGGTTTGGCTGGCCAAAGTGTGTCAGCACTTGGCCGGCGAGTCCGTTCAATGAACTCCCTGCACTTAGTGCACAATAAACATCAACTTATAAATACGCGGCTTGTTACGGGAGCAATTGGAAATTGGAATCTTAGCCAGCTGCCGCTGTGGCAGGGAAATGGCTGTTCCTAATAAAAATTATTATTAGAGATTATGGCGGAGCACTAGGAGGAGTCCCTGAGAGGCCACTTGAGTGATGGAAAAAGTGGATACTCCTGGGCGATGTGATAGGAAGTTAGTGCTGCGAATAAGCCATTAAATCCTTAACTAGATATTATTTATGTGGCAGCTGAAATTAAGTCCTTGACATAAAAAGCGAGACAAGATATGCCGGTTGTTGGTTGTCAATTTCTGTGAAAAAAACCGAAATATTTGGTGTAAACTGGAAAACTTCTGATGAATATCTCCGGGCTCTGGGCGGAATTATTGCTTCTTGCTGAAACTGTGCCAGCGGATAAACATAAAATATGGCTGTCAATAGGTGGGCAATTTATGGCCCACATGCTTATCCCGTATATATGCAACTTTTATTGCAACTGCAACTGCAACTTCGGTTGCAACTTTGCCTAAACAAAAAAGGGGCGTATGTGGGAAAGGCATGCGTTTTTATTTACAGGGCATCGTGCCCCCTTCTCCCAATAAAATACGGAAATTGTAAAGTTTCGGCGAAAGGAAAAAAACATAAATAGTGTAAATGCAGTAGCAACAACTACAAGGGGCTGTGCTCCCATTTTCCATGCCCTCCCGATGCAGTTCCCTTTCCGTTCCCGTTCCCCCTGCCCTGCCCCTTCCCCTTTAGATTTACAATTTCCCAGAGCCATGAGTAATTGTTCCATTTTTCTGGAGTGTTTGGCAATTGCCTTTTAGTGGATTCCATTTGATTTTCCGCTCCTCCAACTCTTCTGTAGATACTAAAAAAGCAGGAATAAACTAAACAAATGACATGTTAAGCGCGTCAGTTCATTTGTTAAAATCGAGGAGGGTGGGGAGGGCTTGGAGCCCAGCGACAGCCTTTCACTTCGTGTGCCATGCCATGTGGTGTTGCATTTCACTTGCGTCGTGTTGTGTGACTTTTTCTCTCCGAGGCTCATTTAAAAAACGATTTGTTTTGCTCGAGTTAACAAAAGTAATTTTTCTTCTTTTTTATCTTTTCGGCCGTATGAGTGTGTGTGGCAGCGACAACTTTTAACGTATTAAATTGTTACAAAGAATAATTTATATTTATTCTTGTGGGAAAGTTTTCTCCGGCAATAGCCCTGTCCCTTTCACTCGTTCCCCTTGCCAGGCCGTATGTGCTAATTTTAGCCCGGACACAACAAAAAGCCGAATGAGAGCGCTGTAGGGAGACATAGAGAGCGGGCTCTCTCTGCTTGTGACAGAACTTTAGCGGAATGCACGGCATGTGGCGCCGTGGCTTAGTTGGTTAAAGCGCCTGTCTAGTAAACAGGAGATCGTGAGTTCGAATCTCGCCGGGGCCTATGTTCAGTTGTGAACATTAAATTTTTTATTTTTTCTTTTACTTTGTTTTATGTTTTAATATTATGTAGCAAAAGCAGAAGAAATATTATTATTATTGGATTTTTTCACGAAATTAAAATTTATATGATTCAATTACCCTGGATAGTTTTATTTGGTTTTAAATAAAATAATCTGCCATATTCCCGTATCTCTTTTTTATTTGATGGTTTTTATTGTTTATTCAAGAATATTCCCAATCAATTTAGCTGATTAAGAAGTGCATTTCATCCTTCATCCATTAATCTTTTCTCCAGCAATAGTCATAGAAATCTATACAATTTGCTCAGCTCATTATTATGTGTGTTATCGCAGCCGCTACAATAACAATACGGAATGGCCTGAGGTGTGAAATAAGTGCATATTGATAATCAAATGATCATTTATTGATCCATCAACGGGCAGTCTCTGTGCTTAAGTTCAGTCGGGCGTTGAGTGCGGTTCATTGAACCGGAATGGGAAATCCAAAGTTCGAACTCCAAAATTAAAATGTATCCGAATTCCTGGCACGCTTCTGAGCTGCTTTAAATTACCCACATATTAAGCACGTAGTGAGTCGATCATGGGGAGAGGTGAGGCCTCCGAAGACACCCATAATAAAATCGGATCCAATGGCTGTCACGCTCTGACAATAATTAAAATGTCAAAAAATATGCCTGTCAAATCGCATTCGATCGGAAGGTGCTCGATTGAGTTATGTTGGGCTGGGTTCTGGGTTTCCTTGCCATCGATGGATCGATGGATCGATGGGACTGCAACTTGGAGAGGGACTCTCCGGTAACCGTTAAGGAGGAGGGCGCTCAATTTATGCAAATGAGGCCTTCATTTTCTCCGAGACGACAGCATTGGTAATGCCGAAATTTATGTGCAGGCCCTCAATAAAAGTTGAAGTTGACAAAAAACGGAATAGTCACCGGGAATTTAAATAAATCCATGCATATATGTATGGAATTGCCTTTTATTATATTTTTAATTATGCTTACAAAAAAGTGTGACGTTTTGGCGTGACACTTTATGAAAATTTACGATCACTTTTGTGGTTATTTAACATAATATGGTATGCCAGCCATCAAAGGCCGTAAAAAATATATCTCTGGGAATATCTCTACCCAAGGCATTATCCGCTTTGTCTGGACCTCGAGCCCCTCCGACCATTCACTACTGTGCCACGCCGTCTTTGTGGCTCTTTTGTTTGGTATCTTGCCTAATTTATGATCGTGGGCAGCGTATTTTGACAATTTGATTTGAGTCGGAGGCGAGCATATCAATCAATGGGGACTCTCCAGCATATGTATGTCCCCCGATCCAGATGACAACGAAGAGTTAACAGTCGCTGTCTATTAAAGCCCAATTAGTGGCGCTTTATTGAGTTGTCGTTGGCCGGGTAATAAATCTTTGACAAGAAGCTGCGCCGCCTGCTGCCTGCACTCCTTGGCCCGAGTAGATAAACGGCTATAAATCAAACCGTGGGCGGTATGATAAGCCGATCTGTTTAGCATTTGCAGGTGATTGCTTTTTTTATAGAGAGGGGAAAAACCCAGCAGCTACTTATGAATGCGGTGGGAAGAGTTCTCACCCCAAAACTGCGGCTGGAGAAATTGCAAGCCGTATCTATTCCGGCATTTGGCATCTCAAATTAGCAGCCATCCACAAACAATCGCCGGAGTGCCAAATTGAATTCACAGTTGGCTAAACCTCGCACCCTCCTGTCCTCGTCTTTTGTGTGTTTTTCTTTGGGCAATCGAAATGCATTTTTTGGAAAGGGGGAGGAAAGGATATCCTGCAACCGAAAACCTTATTGGCCAATATCCGATAAAAGCAAATACGCAAAAGAATAAATTACAATCGCGTTGACAGCCCAGATTTCCACTCCAGACTCCTGCAGGGGTTGTTTACCCCGAAACGCCCACAAAAATCCATTATATCTTAGTGGGAAATGTTGCAATATCTCCGGAATGGCACGTCATAATGGAAACGATGCCATATCTCACGGATGAGATCTATTCCTGCCCTGACACGACCAATTTAGATTGGAATTTCTCTACCGGACACTGGCACACGTGGTGGGTTTATTCTGGCTTTCTCCCGGGGATGCATTAGATTTATCAACGCTACCGTTTTCAGGGGGATATCTCTGAGCCTCCATCTGGGTCCAATTCATTAATGAAAAATGAATGCGGCTATTGAGAATGCCTTCATTTGATTAAATTAGACTAATAACGTGTAAAGTATGGGCAGTTCCACCTCCGAAGGCATTGTTCCATCGAGTGGCCTGGCCCACCAAAGGAGAGCCCCAAATCAAAGCCGATTAGGTAAAAGTTTTCCAGTGAAAGTTCACCGCAACGCATTTGAATAACACCCAATGTGCGTTCTTACAAATTAATACAAGCCGAGCAGGGCAAACAAACGAAGAAATTATGTTAAAAATTTTAAGCGGAAAAAAGTTGTAAAATGTAAAAACAAACACATGTTAAATGTGTTCGAAAAAAATGCTTTAAAAAAGATGTTAAAAACTGTAAATTGTTTTGCCTGAATAAAACGAAATGAAAAACTTAAGTCAGCCACGCCCCCTCTCCGCCCAGGAGTGCGTGACCAGTGACAGGCCAATTTCAGAGGCGCCCGCAGAGATCCCCGATCTCCAGTCTCCATGCCCAGTCTCCATCTCCAGGTTTGTTTTTCCGCATTTTCTTGGTGGATGTTTTTGTGGCCGCGGCTCTTTCTTGTCCACTAAACAACCAGTTGGAGTGGAAATGAAATATGTAGATGAGTCTTTAATTAATTTGAGACACGACAAGACAAGTGGCGTCGTCTGTGGCTGCGTCTGCGACAGCGTTGTCTGCCTCCTGCCGCTCCGGCATTTCCCCCACAGGTCCCCCCACCTGATCCTCCTCGCTTTTTAGGCCAAGAATCTAGTCTGCCGCAGTCGGAGGAATTACCTGCTCTGCGGCAGGTGTTGAGTCATTTGGTTGACTGGCCATTAGAGTCTCCATTGATCACCGATCATTGATCGAGTGGCACGGGGCGGCTGAGGCTTTGACTCTGGAATCCCTGAGGCTCTCTGAGGCAATCGATCTGCCTTTATTCAGGGAGGGATGCCAGGCTGATTCTATAGGAAATGCCTGTTTTATTAATCAGTGATTATATAGTAGTATTTTTATTGCTAAATTCTAACATTTACCTCTCTTGAGAGTAACCCAAAGAAGTCTGAAGTCTAAAGTCCACGAACTACCTTCCTTGGAGCATCTTCCCCTGTCAAGCTTCCCTCTCCCTGTGTTCATGGTCACACTCCTCTCTCCACGATCCCCAATCCCCGATCCACATAGATCATTTATATACACTGCCTTAGATCTCTGACCTCTGTGCCAAATATTTGCATTTGGCATTAAGTCGATCATAAATTTTAGAACCGAGCAGTCTAGTAAAGCCGGCTCCGCTTCGCTGCGATTCTGTGTCACCCGGCGGAGGCCTGGGGCTGTCAACATTGTCGCCGTGGCCGGGAGATAAGGCGAGCAGTTTGTCACTATCAGGCCGGGTCCAGACCCACAGCCTAGACGCGGGGGCGTGGCTAGGCATCGCCCTCATCCGTGGGCAAAGACAAGCGAGCCTCATTGTGCTCTCACTCCCGTATTTGCCTATCATCGCCGGAGGCACGGACTTGGCAATTTTACGACCCTTTTGCAAACAGCATCTGTAATTGGAGTTCCCAGAATGATCCTAACCCATATCGGCAATCTGGCTGCCACTATCACGAATCAATTATGTATGTTTTGTACGTTACGCTGGTCGCTGATTTATGCAATGCTACAAATGGAAACTCTTAATTATAATTATTTGACAGACAGGCAGGGAAATCAAACTCAAACTAAACTTAAACTGTTATAAGTCGCATATATATTATTTAGCTGGCGTTGCCTGTCACAGCCGCGGTTGTCAAATTGTTAACCGTTGGACTTCGGGCTGCCAAGTCGGCACAGTTGCCCGGGTTGTCAGCGAAACTCCAGCGTCTGGTTAGACGGCATTTTTTGCAAGTCGGAGTCGGAGCAACAAAAACAGAAGTCCATAAAACATTTTTAGCATGTGCAGACTGGCGGCTTTTAAAATATTCAATCTGGCCTAGGCGACAGATGCGGGCTGATGATATGGTCGTGTCAATGGTTTGAGGTTTTCGCATTTTATGGCAACAGAAATGATGGTCCATCGAACAAAGAATGACAAACTTCTTACAACAGATTATTGAATGCTATGCACTAAGAAAAATCTATTTTATTAGGATGTAAAAAAGTACTTAAAATATATCAAATATTAAGAGATATATATGTACTTAAAAATATATATAAAATTCAGAGATATATACCTTAAGTGTATTAAAGTGCATCCATACCTCGCTATACGGCCGTTCTTTAGACAGCACTTTGTTATAACGGCCCTCTTTAATTAGACTTCTGTCTGCTTTGACGTCTGTTCTATATGTTCTATATATATATAACATATCTACAGAATAATTGATTAATTATACGGCTATTTGCTTTGCGATCAACGCCGTAAAGCGAGGCATAGGTGTAATTTGTCTTTTTGAAGTCCTTGATATCTGCCAGTTTCACAAAGATTGAGTAAATATATAGATAATCCTTATTGCAACAGAAGCCAGTAAATATAAAAAAAATATATAACTTAATCGAAGTTTATTTCTGTGTGCTAATAGCTCCCCAGACAAACGGATTTCCCCACACAGCCGTGACCAGATAAATTAAGCCGCAGTCAAAGTTCAAAGAGTTCTCCCCCCTCGACGACATTTGACATGGCAAACGATTCGTTAGTTCCCGCCTCGCTGACACACATATTATGCAGTTCCCGATATATATATATACAGGGAGTCAGCCAAATCGGAAGCCCCAAACTGGAGCGTAACCAATGCGACAGCCAAAGTGTCGCCTGTCAAGTTTGGGGAATTGAAATGGGATGGGAAACGGCTCTGACAATGGGCCCCGAAATGGGCCTGCATCCGTATTTTTAGCTGTCGCCAGCCCTCGAGGCAGTTGACATGAGAAATAACATTTCAATTAGTTGATCGAATGCTCGATTTGAGCTAAATTGCCATAGGGAAGCCAGAGGGGCCAGAAGGCCTCCCTCCCTCCTAAAAAAACGGAGCGAGAAATGCGAGGCGCTGTGGGGATAGCCAGCTAATGCTAATGCCTGCTCAAATGTTGATTCCCGGACACATTTGCAGCTGATCCAGATAGCACGTGTGTGTGCGCGATATCGCAAAGTGTAATTCCAAATGGTATCTAGCAGATACACGCGCCCTCCCGAGACAGCACTCGCGAATGTTAATGCAAATGCCTCCACCGCTGCATTTGTGCGGGGCGTAAATAGTCCAGGGCGCGCTTAGTTGCGTTCGCAATTAATTCACAGTAAACAGCAAATGTTGCAAATAAATTAGCAGAGACAAAAAGGCAAAAAGTATCTGCAAGTGAAAACAAAAACAGCCACGACAAAATCGAGTCTGAGCCGCATAAAGTGCAATTGAAGCCGCATGCGACACAGCCACTTTGCTTATCGCCAGCTAACATCGACTTTGGAGCTGCCATCGTTGATAGTTTTTGGCAATTCGTTTGGGTTTTGAGATGCCTCTTAATCGAAATTTAATTTAGTGGATTTGAGTTATTAGTAAGCGAAAAAGTTACATATACTTTAGGCTGCATCGAGGTCTAGTCGACAAGCTATTTAGTATAAATGCGTTTCAGTTTCCAGGTAAAGCCTCCTCTGTACTACTTTTTGCTGACTGATCAGCAGTTTTGCGCTGAATTCGTACTTGGGAATTTTAAGATGTCATCCCTGCAAAAACTTTAAGCAAGTTAAGTTAAGTTTTAAGTAATTCTGATAGGACAAATGAGTCTTTTTATCAAGGACCTCTTTATAATATTTAGACTCGCCTTGACTTATTAAGTATGCAAGGAAAGTGGTTAATAATAAAATATATATATACGAAATAATGCTCAATATCTACACACACCTTCACTAATTGCTTCTTAGAGGGTATCCCCCTTTCGATGACTCAGTATAAGGCTGAAACGCCATCGGAAAACGTCATAATTATCGGGGGTAGCTGGCTGAGTGGGCCGCCAGCTACAGCCACGGCTACAGATACAGGGCGCGCAGATACAGATACACTTAATACTACGTTTGTTTGCCAGGCACAATGCAAAATATATTGACTTAGGTCAGTGGCTCATTGAACGCAAAATGCAAATTGTTGTTGCCACTGCTGCCGGTCGGTCGGTCGGTAATTCGCACTTCACACCCTGACGTGCATATGTGTCTAAATGAGTGTATCTGTGTGTCCGTATGCGCTAGTGCTGTGTATCTGCAAGATACAAGACTGCAGTAGCTAGCTGGCAAATGTGATAAACAAACCTGACGCCAGACGCCTTGTGAGCAGTTAAAATTAAAGGCAAACAGCGGAAAATATTACCTCATCGAGGAGGGATGGCATAAGTTATAGACCAGACCGATATATCAGCCGATCAAGGTTGCCATTGGAATTTCGAATTCAGAAGAAGAACTCTTTGGTATATTGAGTTACCGGCCAACACCATTACCCGTATCCAACTATCAAGTTACTCGGAGATCCCAAATTATTGACCAGTCCGCAGTTAATTTTTATTGGTGGCGTCAATCTTCATGAGAAATGGTAGAAGAATATTCTGGGAAGTAACTTCCATTTAAGTGCTCATTAATTAGATAATCATAAAGATATTACTGGACATGCCATCTTAATCTGGCTCAATAAACATGGAAACAGCTCATAAAAATTCCAGAATCTAATAGAGACATAAGAAATCTGTCAGAGCCTGACAGCCAGACAATAAAGGCGCGCCCGGCCAATAAAGATATATATAAATATTTCGTAGCCCCATTCCTACAAATTTTCCACAGCGAGTGAAAGTGAAAATCAGCATAAAAATGTTTGACTAAATTGTTATTCAACAAAAACTCGAAGCAATAATAAACAACGGACTACAAGCACAAATTTAGATAACAGCCTCGAAGAGATACTCTGGGATAGCATGTTTCGCTTTATTGTCGCCGCCATGCCTCATCGAATCCGAATCGATTCGATTCTGTGAGATACGAATCGAGGGAATTTCAGCTATCAGCACTGCCATCTGCATCTGGAGAAAACTTTACGATGTGCCAGACTATTAGAGATATTTAGATACTCCCGACTGGGGCTGGGGGGCTATTTTTGGCTCAGTCTTTGACTCAATTGGGTCCAGTGTGTGTGTTTGCATTAATTCGACCTCAAAATGAATTACACTTGAACATTGTGTGATGATTGCCCAAGTGTTCGATTTGGCCAACTACCGGCTCCATTATGGGGCTAATTGCCTTGTTGGCCAGCTTGGACCACCTGCATGGTGGTCCAGAGCACGCGACTTCCATCGCCAGGCGATGACAGCCAGTCTTTTGTCCAGCGGCCCCGTTTATAGACACTTAGCCAGGCCTGGCGCTATGCCAGCTATGTCTGGGCCTGGCCAGCATTTGTCATAGTCGTACTCGGTCCTCAGGCACTGGCAGATCCAGATAGCTGGCCAGCTCAGGTGGAACTGGCAGTTAACAACTTCTCCCGCGTTTATCGGCCATCGACTGACAATGTAATTGTGATTTATGCAAATTGCCAGGCCGACACCTTTTGGCCAGTTTATGCTGGCATTCAATTTGACCACCTTCCAATTCATTCCCATTTCCATACCCATTTCCATACCCATTCTCTCCTGCGGACTTTCTTCTTTCTCCTCGGAAGGAGATTTGCTTATTATGTTTGGCCATCTCGAAACTGTTTGTTGACTTGGTCTGCGAAGCAAAATAATTGGAGGTGGAGCTGCGGAACCCACACGAACTCTCGTGTTTTGATTTCTATTAATATTTTCTTTGGAAAAAATGATTGTTGCACCCCATAAAAAGCCGTACACTGAGGCACGGACAGGCATTAATCAGCCGGAAAGCCAAAAAAAATTCGCAATTGAAGTAGCTCTGTTTGCTTAGTGCTTGTGTTTTCGCAGGCCAAATGAAAACATGCCAAAATATCTGCAAATCCGAAGGGGGGGATGGGGAGCTACTACCAGTAAATGGGGCCTGTGCGTGGGGAGGCCAAAACATGCGTCAATAACCCCATTCCGCCTGGAAATGAATCGATCGATGCGATGCGATGCCAGGCGATTGAGATGATCCTTTGCTCGCAGCCATCAGAGCGGATGATGAAGATGCTTTTCTTGTATTTTTATTGGTTCTAAGCTCTCGCCGGCTAAGTGGGCTCTAAAAGCGGTTAGGCAGAGGGAGAGAGCCAGGTCCGAGTGGTAGTATCTGGTATCTGGTCAACCTGATAGTGGGCCGGACGCTCTTGGCTTATCTCTCGGCCTGGCCACCACCATCTGAGCACTCTCCTGGTCACTCACTTCCCTCTTGGCCCGGTCCCGGGCAATTGGCAATAGGTGTTAGTGGCCAGTGTTAGTTTATGCGTGCTCTGGTTTCATGATGTGTGAATGGGCTCGTTAAATGTTTGGCCAGCCAGAGGTGGAGTGAGAAATTTGCCAGGTTGCCAGCTAGCTGTGAGTTGGCCAACAGGTTTGCAGATTTAGTTACTTACTTGCTTCATTAGAAGTCATAATTAGATCATTATAAGATTAATTATAATTACTAGAGCCATTACACCTTTGGCTTAGTATTATATAAAGCAGAAATAGTGTAGTTGTATTCCTTTGAGTAAAGTATCTATGCATTCTTATAATAATTATGTATGGTATGCTGCCTACAAGCTATAACATTTTATAGAATTCTGTATGAAGCTGGGAGTGAAGATGAATAATTAGCTGGCAAATGGATAGTAAATTTTTCAAATGAATTATCCATCTCATTGCCATTGCATTCCGCTCGTTCATCCAGTCGGTTTCCCAACCGATCTGCGGATACATCTGCTCCTCTGATGCAACATTGTTGCCCAATGGAACACTTGTAGTACGAACACCTGAGATTCTCGATACTCGGTTCGAAACGAGAGCCATTCGAATGAATGTCTGTGCCATAATTTGCGCTAGATTTTGTAGGCCATGTTCCAGACATTTGTGTTTCGTTCGCTTATATGTTTGTTTGCTCTCGTGTTTACTGGGCATTCTAGGCACTCATAGCGCTGCATAAATCATAGATTCAACGCACTGAGAGTGCGTAAATAACGCGGGGATTATTTGGTAAATTATGGTGGTGGAGCGCCAATTAATTATGGGCCTGATACCGCTGACAATAGCATCTACACAGAACCAAAAAAGCATTTACATTTTCTATATAATATATAATATGTAATTAATGGAAACATATTATGGTAGAAGCTATACAATTTTATTGAGATGCAATCCTGCTTCCGCCATTTAAGATCATTTTTCCGGCTATAAGTCAGAAATCGAGTGTGGCTTCTGTCCCACTCGAGTGCATTTTTATGATCGCTCATTAATTTAATGGCTTTTCATTTGTCGGATGCGGAGGCGGAACTCGGCGATAAGGCCGCCTCGATGGCCCATTCCCGATCCCACACACATGGCCTTCCTTGGAGCCCGTTAGACAGAGGAGAGCCGCTGGTGATTGATTGGGTACCGATCCTCCCCAGCGGCGGAGCATCACGTATTGCTGAGGCACTTGCTCCAATGACCGCGATCAGGCGGCGATCGCATAACTTGTGGGCTTTTAGGCAGGACCTGGGGAGGGATTGCGAAACCGTTGAAAGCCATGGCCAAAACACGTCCCACAATCAGCTAATTGGACGGCCGACTGCCCGGTGTCGCTTTCATTAGCATGCAAATGCAGATCGCAGCGATATGTGGTCCGCTTCTGTTCCTTAATGGCTGCGACGTGTTTCGGTGCCTGCTCTTTTGTAATTAATGTGATCCGCCGACTGACCTTAACTGTGTCTTGTCGGACTGATTAAAAAGTGTTGAAAAACAAGTTGTTACTCTGCCCCCGCCACGCCAATCCACTGGATACTGGGATACTGGGATATTGGAGGATCCTGAAACCGAAACTGGCCCGCGGGTATTTTGTCATTTAAATGGTGGCCCAGGAATTGGCTTTCGATTTTTGAGTCTAATTAAGGCGAACATGTGGCAAGATCAATGTCGGCGGCGCCGCGGTGGCGTGCGTTCCCGTATCTGACAGATACTTATGCGTTTATGGCGTATAAAACCAATATACTTATGCCAGCTACCGAAAATGAATTATTTACGCCACTCGCAGCCTCCTTCCAGCCTTAATTGCACTTCGCCAGCTGACAAATTGCTCTGGCGTAATGGGCTCTCGTCTGGCATTGTTACTGCGAGAATTATGCGCATTTTGCATGCCATTTATGCAAGGCATGCGAAATCCCGCCATGGCATTGAACCTGGCAGAGGGATGTCTTCATCGGGCTCGGATTCGGGCTTGGATTCGGGTTCCAAGCACTCTCCCGTCAAGCTGTCAGCCACCGAATGCAGTTTCCTTGGCCTTTGCCGGGGGGATTTATGGAATAGACCACGTTATTTGGAGGAACACGCCTACAATTGAGCGAAACTGTGATCTACACACAGGGATATGGTTTTTGTCAAGATAAATACTCCTTCTTTAGGTGTACACTAGAAATTAAGTAGGGAACTTTTCATGTTCTTCAGTATTTCACCAAATATAGCCTTGTTTGGAGAGGAGTTCACCAGTTAACCAGAAATAATAGAAAAATATAGATACTTCCTTCATTAGCTTCCACCGAAATATACACAAATTTGAAGCTCGAACTTAAGCAAGCTCCAATCTAAGAGCCATTGTTTTCAGTGCAGTTTTAGCCATGCAAACAATGAGTGTGGGCTTGAGGCTCAAGTCAAAGTCGTGAGGGCATAATAGGCCAAGTTGATGAGTTGGGCCTGCCTACCAAAATATTGTCACCGATTTACATGCAAATTGCACGCGGAAGTTAACGCTAACAAGGTCGTTAACGCAATTGAACTTGGCCAGAGCTTGGCTACAACTTAGCCAGAACTTGGCTAGAACTTATCCAGAGCTTGGCAAGAACTTCACTGGATCCCAAAACAGACTCAAGTCAAAGTGCAAATATGTGGCCACCCGACGACGCCTCTGCATTACTCAAGCTCACGCCCGCGAATACAATTCAATCCAGAGGTCCGCCCGGGGTCGAGCCCAGCTAATGAAGTTGAGGCGTATCCGAATCCGAGGCCCAGTACCAGCCTGGTAGATATAGGGAACGTGGCTAAATTTAGCCGGGCTGGCCGAGAGCCGTGCCACCTACGATAAATCAAAGTTAATCAGATCTAGTTTCGATTGGGTTTTATGGCTCGCTGCGCCCGCCTGCCATTCGCTCCATTCGATGCCATTTAAATTAGCTGCCGGGTAATTTATCGCATTGTTGGCTCTTTGCAGGTTTCGTTTAGCGCCAGGATGCCGCTAAGTCCAGACACAAAGGCCCTGGGGTCCAGTCCAGCCTGCCGACTCCTCCAAGCCAGGCCTGTCTCAGTCGGCTGCACTCGACTGGAGCTGAATGGCGAGCAGCTACCAGCTACCAGCCAAGTCGGCCTAGTCGATAATTACGCATATTTTGTTGCCTGTTTTGACGCTGCTTTTTATTTTTATTCAATTTTATGCCCTGGCTCTGGTAAGGGTATGGCGAGCTTCCTTGACTACGGAAGAGGGTTCGACTTATCAGCAGATCCTCGTAAATTTCCCCTTTAATTGGGTAGCTGAAAACTAGTTCAAGTCAAAGCCAGTTTGTCTGAGATATGGCTTGAAGAAATTCCCGTAATAGGTACTAAATATGAAAGCAAAGCTAATGGACCAATTCATTTGCTCTTAATGGCTGTAGTTCGGGTTATTGCACTTAATAAAAATCTGAATGATTCCTGTTGCATGAAATTCTTAAAGGGATCTTTATATAATGACTTCCTGATTGTATTTTCCTGCTAGCTAGATATTTAGATCCTCTAATTGTTTCTTGATTGTTCTTTCCTCGAACATAGTTTATTTGCTTTAAGCTGATAAAGTAAATATGTACCGCAGACTCCCCTAGCACCTCGTCGCCCTCTTAATCGACCATTAAAGCAATTTGTTCGCCATCTAATAAATCTATTTTTAGGCTTGTTATTCCTGACCTCTATCATTGATAGTTTACACAAGGAGGGGCGTAGGAAAATAAGCCACAAGGGCATGAAAACTTCGGCGCCTCAATAAAAATACGCCGAAGTTTAATATTATTTGCCTCCACTCCATTTAGCATGGCGGGCATTGTCTTGGAGTGAGGATTGGCCATCGCTTGGTTTTTAGTAGCTGTTAAATGGCAGGGCCCCAGTCGGTGGTCTCCTCCAGAGATCTAGGTTTTAACACCCGGCCAGAGTCGGGTCTGTGCTGGGGAATGGGTTTCGGTTTACACACTTGTTGCCGACTCCTGGCCCACACGGAATATGCGGAGACGGAGACGGAGTTTCGAGCCTTGTCATCGCCTGGAATAAGGCGCTTATTTATTTGCAAGAGTTTATAAGAATCTCAAGGTATCGCATTGCAGAGAGGCATCGCAATTATAAATCTGTTTAAGTCGCCTCGGCTGGACCCCCTGACATTAAGCAATGAAACCTTTTGAGCTCTGTTTGGCTTTGTCTTTGTCAAGTGGGCCGTCGGCCGTCCGCCGTCTGCCCTCCACCGTCACCTGTCCGTCAATCCTGTCCAGATCGCCTTGCACGCTCCGTGTGGCACCTTTGTTTGCACAACTCCAACGAACTGATTGCCAAACACCACCGAACGGACAACTGAATGATTGCCCCTGCTCGCATCTTACGGATCGCTCGCCGATCTCTCTCACGGATATGCCATGTCTGTGTTTGCTAATAACTCAACAGCTAATCAGCGGCGATCGAGGGGGGCGGGGACGCTCTCAGCGTGTAGCCCGCAATTAAGCGAGCAGAAATGTATCTTTCTATCGCAGCAGCATCTCTGCATCTTTGTATCTCTGTATCTGTATCTGCATCAACAAACATGCATCAGCACATGCCGCGCTGCATTAGACAAATCAATTATGCTGACTCTTGGGTGGGGCCCCCGATATGTTTGAGCCCCTAATGGAGATGGGGATAAGCCGATCAGTTCGGGTATGGGAACGGAATTCAGAATGCAGAAAGAGGCTTAGGCCCTCTGCAAGGTGCACTGAGATAAAATACCAATACCATCAATAAATAAATAAAGCTTGAAAGTTAATCAAGAAAGGGGAACTACATATAACCATAAACTAAGCTATATTCTCTATAAATATTATATTATGGGATGTAATCAAAGATAAACAAAATGTATTAGGCTGGTTTTATCATATTTTTATATATTTAATAATTATATATATATTTATATATATTTATATATTTACAT